>PVKM010003182.1:0-59383 GCA_004027735.1 Carollia perspicillata
AATGAAACTTGAGCGCCAACTATCACCATACACAAAAATAAATTCAAGATGGATAAAAGGCTTAAATATAAGCTGTGACAGCATTAAAATCCTAGAGGAGAACATAGGCAGGAAAATATCAGATATTTCACGCAGCAACATTTTTACTGATATGTCCCCCAGAGCAAGGGATATAAAGGAAAGAATAAACAAATGGCATCTCATTAAAATAAAAAGGTTCTACACAGCTAAAGAAAACAGCATTAAAATAAAAAGTGACCCAACTATATGGGAAAACATATTTGCCAATGATACCTCAGACAAGGGTTTAATCTCCAAAATATACAAAGAACTTACACGACTCCACTCCAAGAAGACAAGTAATCCAATTTAAAAAACGGGCAAAGTGCTTGGACAAGCATTTCTCCAAGGAGGACATACAGAGGATTCAGAGACACATGAAAAGATGCTCAATATTGCTAGCCATCAGAGAAATGCAAATTAAAACCACAATGAGATACCACTTTACACCGGTAAGAATGGCCATCATAAGCAAAGCAACAAACAACAAGTGTTGGAGAGGTTGTGGAGAAAAGGGAACCCTAGTTCACTGTTGCTGGGATTGCAGAGTGGTACAACCACTATGGAAAAAGAGTATGGACTTTTCTCAGAAAACTAAAAATGGAACTGCCTTTTGACCCAGCAATTCCACTTCTAGGATTATATCCCAAGAACCCTGAAACACCATTCCAAAAGAACCTATGCACTCTCCAATGTTCATAGCAGCACAATTTACAATAGCCAAGTGTTGGAAGCTACTTAGGTGCCCATCAGTAAATGAATGGATCAAAAAACTATGGTACATTTACACAATGGAATTCTATGCTGCAGAAAGAAAGAAGGAGCTCCTACCCTATGCAACAGCATGGAGGGAACTGGAAAGCATTTTGCTAAGCGAAATAAGCCAGGCGGTAAAAGACAAATACCATATGATCTCACCTTTAACAGGAACCTAAGCAACAAACCATACAAGCAAGCAAAATATAACCAAAGACATTGAAATAGAAAACAGCCTGACAGTAACCAGAGTGGAGAGGGGAGGGAATTTCAGGGGAAAAAGGGAAGGGGTTATAGGAACAAGTATAAAGTACACATCGACAAAAACTAAGGGGGGTGGAAATGGGAGAGAGGTGGGGAGCACTGGGGGTGGACTGGGATGGGAGTAAAAGACATAAAACTGTACTTGAATAACAATTCATATAAAAAATAAATAAAGAAAAAAAAAGAAAGTAAAAAAAAAAAAGAAAAGAAAACCTGGAGAGAAATACTGGCTTACTGGGATCAAGGTTTCTTTCTTGATCATAGGGAAAGAAAAGAAGGAAGTGAGTTTAACGTCCAATATGTAGAGATTTAACATTGGTACAAGGAAAAGAGTATTTTAAGTAGGGGTGGTTAAGTACCGTGACTGCTGATTCTCCTATGGAAGCTTTTATGAATAGAACAGAAACCTTATCTATGTTGGTGGGCATGTGAGTTGATTTCCCTCAAGGATCTCATTGTGTCATAAAAACTACACTATGTACTATTTATATTACCAATGACCTGCAACCAAGAAGTGGTCACAGGGAGATGGGAAGCAACACCATCACTGAGAAAAATTTCAGTTTCTCTCTTGTGGGGCACAGAGATAAGCTAGTGTCATTGACATTGGAAGATTATATTGGATGAACTTGGAGCATGTGTATCAAGGCAGTCACACCCATTTTCTAAAATTTCTCTTGTCTAGCATGTGAGAAATACTTTGTAGATACAATAAATTTATTCTTAACCAAATGGGTTGCCTCATTTGTGACTCAGAATCCAGAGCCAACAATAGCACCCACTTCTCTAAGTGACTCTCATTCCATTTTATTCAATAATACTTGAAGATCATGAAAGAATGGTTGCTATTTTATGAACTGACTGGTGGCTAACAAACATAAATGAGGTGTTTCTATGATGAGACATTTTGGCAGATTAAAAATGTGCAAGACTTGGAGGCAAACTATCTGTAACACTGGGTTCATTTCTTGCCCAGTGAAATAATCTAAATGAAAAGCCGGAGGGGGGGTGGGAAATGATGCAGGATTTGAAACAATAGTGGAGAATCAGTGATTTTTCTGGATCTAAGCTGTTTCAGGAAATAGAATTGCTGGAGGAAGGTGACCTAAACTCAGGATTTGAGGAAGGGAATGTAGTGTTTGCAAATGATGTCATGTTCATTACTACTTGGCATATGGGTCAGGCTTTGCAGGCAGCATAAGGATCTGTGGATTGATTTCCTATTTGCCAATGACACTGATTCCACCAATCTCCTATCAAGAGTTGTTATTTTTTAAAGCAGAGAGGTAGTGGGAAAATACTTCTGTGCTCCCTCAAGATTAAGAATCTTAAGACATCTTGCTTTGGATGCCAACCAGGATTTGGGCAGAAGAACCTGCTGAATTCAGAGGAAAGGGTATTCTCCAGGTTTTAAGAACAGGACAAAAGACAGTTCCACAGTCCACTTGAGAACTGTGCAGATGCCTTGGATTTAAAAAAAATTGTTTACTTGTTATGCAATCTTATATTGGTTACATTAGTTTCAGATGTACAATTTACTGATTTGGCATTTTTATTCCTTATTATGTGATCACCCTACTAATTCTAGTAATCATCTGTCACTGTACAAACTTATCACAATATTACCAACCATATCCCCTTTCCACTTTTCACCCATCCCCACACCCCTCCCCTCTGGTAACAATCACTTTGGTCCCTGTTTCTATTGAGTCTGTTGGTTTGTTTTGTTTTGTTAGGTTCCACATATACACAAAATGATACATTTTGGTCATTCTCTGCCTGACAGTTCATTTTAGCATAATACCCTCTAGATCCATCCATGTGGTTGCCAATGGCAAGATTTCCCTTTTTTATTGTTGCATAATTTTCCATTGTTATACACTTCAGGCTTTTCTCTGAACAAAATGATTCTCCATGTCCTTGGAGATTTCTTCTTTTTCTGTCTCTCTGTCTCTGTCTCTGTCTCTCTCTCTCTCACACACACACACATACATACACACCCCATGTCTTCTTTATTCATTCACTAGATGGTTTTAAAATCTCTACTCTAGATTTTGGGGGGACAAAATGGATGTCTTAAATGGTGATAACACTTAATAAATTCTGTGGTTATAATTGGACAAGCATCCTGTTAAGTGCTGCAATTCTATTTTTCTATAATCCTTACAACAACCTCTAAGGTGGGTATTACCATTATTGCCATCTTACAGGTGAGGAAAGTGAAGTCTAGAAAGACTAAGTGATATATCTATGGTTTCCTGGTCTGTACATAGGTGGTAGTGCCACTGTTTAAGCTAAGGTTCCTTAGCCAGTACAATTTATGTGTACAAGGCCTGCCCTTTAAATACAACTTTTTCCTCTTTGGCACTGGGTCTGGAATTTGGGTCGCTGAACAGTGTGGTGCCTGGATATGGCTATCTCTTGGCTTGGGTAACAGAAAAGGATGGAGAATATAGTGTGATTTTCAACTCAGTTATGTTTTTTCTTTCTTTTTCCTAACAAAATGAATTATGAAACAAACAGGAATAGACACTACCTATGGTTAGTTATGAGCATAGCTCATATACTTTTAATAACTTCTTAGACTGATATTTAAAGGAAACTACTATGTTCCATGTAAAGTGAAACAATTATAAATCAGTCCTTAATGTCATTCTGGGTTTCTCAGCAGAGGGAGTACTTTGACACCAAGACTTGCTCTGACTCAGGTAATCTGGGCTTTCGACTACTGAGACCCCAAGGACACTTCCTGGTCTTTATCATCATCACTACTTAGCAGAGACAAGAAGTTAAAGTGCTCCCAATTCTCTCAGTTCTTTTCATACAGGGAAAACTGGCTTTCTACATTGTAAGCTTTTTGTGTGCCATCTGCTTTCAGCTACAGGAAGCTTGAGTTCAGCCAAAAGAGAGAAAAATATTACACACATTGTATGCACTTCTATGCCTGAAGCGCATGACTATTCTTTTGCAATCAGGGGTTTCTCCTGTATTCATTCTAACTCATTTGCTCTTTTTCCTTATGACAAACAGCTAAAGGTATAATCCACAGATTAAAATAATTTAGTGACTTTCACCTGCAACCACTGAATATGTCAAGTAATTTTTAGAACCTGATCTCCTAACAGAGGTCTTGATGCTCAATTAACAATCTCATTTTAGAGAAGAGATCTAAGACAAGAATAGTTGAATACATGTTCATTCATTAGTTCATTCATTAATTCATTCATTAATTCATTCATTCATTCAGTAAACATATATAGAGAACTATTTGGCATGTGACTGAGCTATGCCTTGAAGGATGCATGATAAAACTTTAAGCTAACAAATAAAGTTTCCAAGCCAGATAATCCTGGTAATTTTCTATGTAGACCTCAATATTCCTATTGAACAGGGAAAACCAGGACTTGTTTGGTATCCAAATGTGTTTTTTAAAGGATTTTATTTATTTATTTTCAGAGAGGGGGGAAGGGAGGGAGAAAAAGAAGGAGAGAAACATCATCCATGTGCAAAAGAAACATCAGTGAGTTGTCTCTCTCATGTCCACAAATGGGGGCCTGGCCTGCAACCCAGGCATTTGCTCTGGCAGGAAATCTCTGGCACTCAATCCACTGAGCCACACCAGGCAGGGCAAGGTATTTGAATATGCTGAAAACATATTTAAAATATCTTGCTACTTACTGCATTCCTCTTTCTGCCCCTAAAATTCTAGTGCCTATCTTCTCTGATAGAATTGTGGTATCCTGTATTCTGAAAACAATATACTTAACAAAATTACTAACAGAAATAACAGTGCTCTATTTCACTATAAGAAGAACCAAAATAACTGTGTGTGCACCTGTGTGTGTGTGTGTGCACGTATATACACACTCCAGGTCAGCCTTTGGCAATGCTGTAAAGCCAGCACCTCAGCCCAGATTTCCAATGTCCTTATGAGGCCCCACAGAAACCTCAGGATCCAGGTTTTCCTATTCTCCTGTTCATTGAAATTGTCCTTTCCTATATCCCATCCTTGGGTCACTGCTTTCCACTAAAATAGCTAGTTAATCAGATACTCTCATCAGTGCTGAGTTAATGAGTACTAGTAGTCATCATGGCCCCCCAGGAATTGGCTCATTCTGAGAGACAATATTATACTACAAAGGATACTTTGTAGTATAATACAAAGTATACTACCAGTATACCAGTATACTACTGGTGCCATTTTAAATGACAGAATAGGTTGCTGGGGTAGCTTCAAGGGATGGAACAGTTTTGGAGAATCCCTCAACTTAAAAGTCCCCTGCCATTTATACTTTGGGCTCTCTGAATATGTTTGCAGGTTGAGTGAACACAGAAGGTTGCTGTGCTAACTCTGCTATTCATATAGCATAAAATAATATGTTAGACTGACTCATCCAGTTCCTGTTCAGTCTTTCTCAACTTTCACAGACAAGATTATAGAAAAAAAATATCTTTAACAATAATCTCTACTTCCTTACTCCACGTTCACCATTTACTCTGATTTTAATACATATTATTATGTATTGTGCCCTGGCTGGTGTGGCTCAGTGGATTGAGTGCTGACCTGTGAACTTGGGGGTGGCTGGTTTGATTCTCAGTCAGAGCCCATGCCTGGGTTGTGGGCCAGGTCTCCAGTAGGGGACACATGAGAGGCAACCAACCACACATTGATGTTTCTCTCCCTCTCTTTCTCCCTCCCTTCCCCTCTTGCTAAAAATAAATAAGTAAAATCTTTGAAAAAATAATACATATTATTGTATACTTTGTATTATATTGTATATGTATTCTTTATAATTCCTCTGTATAGATTACAATATCCCTTTTGGAGAGGGATATGTCATATTTTTGTTGGTGTTTGAATATATTTAAAACATATTTTAAAAATATTCCTACTCACTGCATTCTTCTTCAATTGTTAAAGTCTGATAATTTACCCATCAACTCTTCATCCACAATCTTTCCTCAAATCTCTATCTGTTCATCTTCTGAAACTTCTATTAGCTGTATGTGAGAGTTCATTCTCTCCTTCATGACTCACTACTTTTCTTTCCTAATTCCATTTTTTTAATCTTCTATGTAGAATCTGGGTACTTCACTGATCGCCTCTGTAGTTGGGTATAGGCTATTGTTTGATTTGCTTTTGTTCCATTGCTACACCCACATATACTATATATTATTTATTAATATATAATATAATATATATTAAAATTACATATGTATATACACATACATATTCACACACACACATATATATATACACACTTCTACAATATTTATTATTTCTGTTTCACCTTTTCTAATATGTCTGCTATTTTTCACAATGTGCTCTTCATACCTTATGGATTCTATTCCTCCCTTTATCTTACTGAACATCATGAAGATACGTATGTTCAAGTGTCTTTCATATTGCCTTATGATACAACTTTCCTGGGAAAGTAAACCTTGTTTATTGTTGCCACTGACTCTCCCTGCAGTGGTTTATTTCATTTCTTGCTCTGGAAATTTGACTGTGAGCTCACCTTCAGCAGGAGAGTGATTTTCTGTAGAAGTTTCATGTGAACCCTGGATAGCAGAGTTATCTATATCCATAGTTTTATGTTCTTTCTATGCCAATGCTCTATGAGTTTCACTGGATCCAGGTGAGTTTTTTCTTTTAAAAATATTTAATTAATTTATTTTTAGAGAGAGGGAAAGGGAGAAGGAGGGGAAGAGAAATATCAATGTGTGGTTGCCTCTCATGCATCCCCTGCTGGGAACTGGCCTGCAACCCAGGCAAGTGCCCTGACTGGGAATGAAACTGGTGACTCTTTGGTTCACAGGTCAGCACTCAATCCACTGAACCACCATAGCCAGGGCAGTTTTTTTTCTTTTAATTTTGCAGCTTTTTAGTACAAATTCAGATGTGGGTTTTCAATTTCTTACACTCTAGGCCCAGAATTGACACTCTGCCTATATTCTGCATCACTAGACCTTGAGCCCTCATTTATTATGAACTAAGCAGGACTTCCTGGCTTGTAGCTTTATGCAGGAAGCTCAGAACTCTGTACTAGGGCTGTGGCTTCAATAGAAGCCCCAGGATATAGTCAGTTCTGATACCTTTGGCCATTTAGCTTCAACTGTTGCACTTTGCTTTGGCTTTGAATAGTTGTTTTGTTTCTGTCACCTAGAGATTTTCCTTTCTGGCTTTTGAATTTTTTTGTACATTATTACAAACCTAATCTAATATTTTATCCACTAATTCTGTGTTTTTATGGAAGAATGGAGTTTCTGCAATACTTTAGTTCAACACATTGACTGGAAGTTCCTATTCAATTTTTACTTCCACCATAGCACTGAAATAGCTTTTGCTAAGATAATCAACAGCCTATGTATCATTACATCCAATGACTGCTTCTCAGTCATTACTTTATACAGCCTTTTGGCAGCATTTTACTGCTCTCTCCTTGACACTCTCCTGCAAGCTCCTCTGATATGTGTTCTCCTGGTTTTCCTCCTACCTAGATTTGACTGCTCTTTAGCGGTCTCTTTCTTGAGTCCCTTTTCCTCTTACTAACCATTTGAGTTCCTTAAGATTTTGCCTTATGCCCTTTAATTTTCTCTCTTAATCCCCTCTTTCTAGGTATGTACTCTTCATTCATCCATTCAATGACTGTTCTTTGAGCATTTACTGTGTGCCTGGCTGCGTTGCAGGTATTCAGCAGTAAGCAAGGCAGATGTGATCATGCTCACATAGAGACTATAGTCTAATGAAGAGTCAGATAGTAAACAAATAACATAAATATGTACTTATAGATCATGATCACTGCTATGCAGCAAAAGGACAGGATGTTATTCAAAAGTAATACAGGAGAGGCTGCTTGAGACCAAAAGGTCAAGGAAGGCCTCTAAAAGGGGATGACATTTTGCTGACTCTGGAAATATGATATGGATCCAGCCTCATGAATAGTGCAGGAAATAACTAACTTTACTACTATAACAACTCCAGAAATCTGCACTGCATTTTTAAAAAAATCCTTACCTGAGGATATGCTTACTGGTTTTAGACAAAGGGGAAGTGGGAGGGAGGGAGGGAGAGGGAGAGAGGGAGGGAGAGAGAGAGAAAGACATTGATGTGAGAGAAAAGCATTGATCAGTTGACTCTCATACACATCCTGACCAAAGATCGAACCCACAACCTAAGTATGTGTCCTGAGTGGGGATCAAACCTGCAACCTTTTGGCGCACGGGACAATGCTGCAATTAACTGATTGACCTCGCCAAAACTCTCCACTGCTTTTGATGGGCGTCAGAACATGATACCCATATATGGCACTTCGACATAATAAACATTTAAGCTTAAGAAGAGAAAACAGCAGAAGCAGGAAGGTCACCCCAAGTTTCCCTCCTCCCTTCTCCCCTGAAACAGGTCATAAAACCCTCATATGTGAAAAGTGCATCCCCTCACCCTGTGACAGAGCAAATGAACACCATGATGTCTGAAGACAAAGGGACACTGAAATGAACTGAAAAGAATGCTAAAACACAAGCCTTGCTAAGTTTCCCCCAGTTTACTGCTCTTACATCATACTCCTTGGCCTATCATGTCTACAGACTACTCATCCTTGTCATCAAACCTAGCACAAAAATACTCAGGTCTATGTTGTTCCTCCTGGTCTTAGTTTCTTTATAAAGACTCTCATGTCACATGAAACTTGTATTACACAAATTTGTATGTTTTTCTCCTGTTAATTTGTCTTTGTTTAATTTTCAGATCCAGTTGGGCATGCTAAGAGGGTTGGGGAAAAATTCTTCCTCCCCTGCACTTTCATCAGCTCAGATAGCTCCTCTGAACTCTAGATACAGATTGTTCTACCCAAATATCACTCAGAACCTCAAACAAAACAGACCCAAAATTGAACTCATCTCCCCAAAATGATTCCTCTTCTCATATCCTATGTGGCTATTAAGGTTGTTTGTTATATCGTACTCCTTTCTGGACTCATCTGCCATTTCAACTAAACCAGAAACTTGGACATTATCCTGAATTCTTCCCTGTCCCACCTATATCAAGGAGTAACCAAGCACCGCAGGTACTACCTCCTTAATATATTTTCTAAATTTCTGTTGTTGTCCTGACTGGTGTGGCTCAGTGGGTTGGGCATCATCCTATAAATGAAAGGGTTGCAGGTTCAATTCCCAGTCAGGGCATATGTGTGGGTTGCATGTCAGGTCCCCAGTTGGGGGTATGTGAGAGGCAACTGATTGATGTTTCTCTCCCTTTCTTTCTCCCTCCTTTCTCCTCTCTCTAAAGATAAATAAATAAAATCTTTTATAAAATAAATTCCTATTGTTAAGACTTTCCCCTGTTTCTCTTTCATTTCTTTCCTGAATTTCACCATAGCCTCCTCTCTGTCCTATGATGAAATTGCTCTGCTCACTGCTACAATACAATTCTAACAGACAAATATGATCATGTTGTGCCCTGTTACAAGTCTCAGTTGCTGTCCACTTACAAGCCCTCCAGTGTCTGGCCCCAGACTTCCTTGCTACCATTACTCTGGCCACTGTCCCTCTGTCACACTGTATTTCAGACATACCAAAGTATTCACCTTCCCCCAAACACCCCATCCTGTACCTTTGAAAATTCTATTGCCTTCTATTCTATTGCCTTCTACTCAGAAAACTCTTCAAAATTTTTCTCAGGTACCATCTCCTCTGGGAAACCTTCCTTGACAATCCCCTTGTAAAGACAGAATTTCTTCTTCTCTGCTCCACAGCACCCTGTACATATAGCTATTATGGCATTTATAATATTCATTTCTGTCTAATTGTCTGTCATGCCTATAGTGAACTCCCTGAGGCAGGGACTAGAACTTCATCGCCGGATCCCCACATCTAGGCAGATAGAGGCTCAATAAACGATAGCTTCATGGCTAGATGAATTAGCTAATTCTCCCTTTCTCTATCTAGAAAGCAGTCAGTAGGCATCTAGAGCAAGAAAATGAAGGACAGGTCCAGTCCATCATGGTAAGAGTAAATTCATGTACAAGGCATATTGAAGTGTGGCCATGTCTTAACTATAAACAGAAGAACTATAGTTCAGTCACTGAACTGTAAGCCAGGGACTATTGCCTCCTTGTGAAAAGCAAAGTTAAATAAGTTTAGTAATTAGATTAGTCCATATTTTAGCCATATTCTGATATTAAAATGATTCTTTGCAAAGTATCCAACACTCTTTAAGATTTGACAGAGCCCTTTTATAACCATCGTCTTATTTGATCTGCATGAAAACTACTGAAGTAGCCAGAGTAGGTTTCAATCAACTCCATTTTACAGAACAGAAAACTGTTTCTCACCCAACATCACACAATGAATCTATTTATTAATCAGTTTAGGCCCTACCTCATCCCAAAGAGGAATTTCAGTTGGTTACCAAAAAAAAATGCAGGATAAGAAGAATGAAAACAAAGAAAAAACAATGAATGGAAGGAAGAGGAACCAGCCAGTACAGGAGGCCAGCAGGATTTCAAACCCAAAGTTTCAGATTCCTAGGACAAATACCTTCAGCCCCATTAAGTTGCCTCCAAAAGATTTTGAACCACTGGGTGGTGATTGGCAAGAGTTCTGTTTGCGTTTTAAAAAAGCAGCAACAATTTTGACCTTATAAAGCAAGTAGCCCAGTATCTATTAGAATAATCTCCCATCAAATGTAAGCACTGAAAATTAAATCTAGACTTGAATTACTGCAATTATCTTGCTTGGACTAGAAACCTAATCAGACAACAGAAAGAGGCAAGGTGAAATGAGCTGAGACCACAAAGAAAAATGGTCCATGAGAGTGCAGGGACCTGGGTTTGCTTTTCCGAGCTACATGTATACTGAAACATTAATTAGATCAAAAGGTGACTTGGTTTCAGAGCTAAACTAATTCAATTTTGATCATCACATTTTACAGACATCTGCCCAAACCTAGATTTTGTTGAGAGTTTAAATGATAATGTGGCCTTACATGGATCCTGTGACTCAACCAGAATCACAGTTATCATTTTCCTAAGTGTTTTACTGAAATTGAAAATGACAATACCTGTAAAAGCTCTCTAGTGCTGACATTTCTGAGTCTCTTTACCAGCACAAACAAAATTAGAAAATGGAAAATATAACCTTTCTCACCCTGTACTTTCTTCACTGGGTATAAAATTGAAAGGTAGTCTGTATTCTAGCATCATGACAAAATAGCAGGATGATAATGACAAGAGAGTGATAATAATAATAGCAGCTATTTTTCTGAGCATGTACTCTTGGCCAGGCACTGTTGTAAACACTTTAAAGTATGACAACTTATTCAATTCTCACAGCAACCCTGTAAGGGAGGAACTTTTATTATGTTCAGGTTATAGTTGCAGAAATCAAAGTACAGGGAGGTTAAAACATTTGCTGAGGTTCATGCAGCTAATAAATGCTGGAATCCAGACAATCCTGCTAAACACAGATATGCAAATAATGCTAATTTATAGCTATTTGCTCAGAAAAATTGTGTATTTTATAGATTGTTTCTGACCTTTTTCCTACTTCCTCTTGCCTTTTTTTATGTGTTTGTTGCTTATATTATTGCCGAATTAACATTCCAGTAGTAGGGTCTCAGGGTAAGTAAAGATACTGCTAAACTTATAGAAAGTTGTGTGAATTTCAAGTAGTGTGAGTACTTCCCAGTTTTTCCTGCTGATGCTCTCATTGCAGTGATTCCTACCATACTTTGTAGCTTTGACATCACTTCTTCACATGTACATAGCTACCCCTGGTGTTGCCATGGAGATTTAGATCAGAGCCACCAGCAGGGGATTTGCATATTCTGTTGATTAACAGGGGTATTTGCTAATCCCTGTCAAATGCTGCCATGACTAATCTCATGTGTTGGTGATATATGGCATTCATGAATGTTAGGAACTGATCCTTTCAGGTTGTTTAACACTTCAGTTCTCTTTGGTAACAGCTTAATTAAACCTCAAATTTAAAGAAAAAGGTCAATAGAAAAATAAAATCAAATCTTTTAGGAAATTAGTTTATGAGAAGGGAAAGTAGAATTCACTGCTATGAGAAAGAGTATAATAATAATACAAGGGTGGGCAAAAATAGGTTTACAGTTGTTCTAATGTAAATAATACAAATAAATAAAACAATAATTAATAATTAAATAATAATACAAGAATAAACTCACAACTTGTAAACCTACTTTTGCCCACTCCTGCATAATACAACATAAATGATACATTTCGGTTTGGGTATTCAGGAGTTGATCATCCTGACCAACTACCATTTATTAAGAATCTTCTTTGTGTTAGGCAGTGTGCTAGGTGTTTTTGTATGCATTACTTCATTTAAATTTCACAATAATCATACAAGGTCTGCAGAGGACATGTTGAATCACATGCCCAAATTTATGCAGCTATCAAGTGATACTATCTGAACAAAGCTGGACCACCCAAGTGTGTCTGAATCCAAACCACTGGAATGAGACTGTATAAGGAGTTTACTTTCCATACAATATCTTGATTCTCTAGAGAATGGAAAGAGGGCCAATGAAGAGAAGCTGCAAGGAAACAGATTAGAGCTCACTTTGATGAAACCATTTCTAACAATAGGGGCTGTCCAAAAATAGACAGAATGGATTA
Source organism: Carollia perspicillata (assembly GCA_004027735.1). Taxonomy (NCBI): domain Eukaryota; kingdom Metazoa; phylum Chordata; class Mammalia; order Chiroptera; family Phyllostomidae; genus Carollia; species Carollia perspicillata. The sequence goes on from PVKM010003182.1 coordinate 12,729, forward strand.
TCTTTGGAGGTAGTACATCCCCTGTCACTGGAAATGTTCACATAGAGGTTATGGAGTCCATACAGACCTGCTAAATTAAACATCAGGTATTGTAGAATGAATGAATCATCATGGACCCCTTTGCCAAAGCTCCAACATAAAGACCACCAGAGAAACCTGCTGGTCATAAAAATCTTGGCATGTGAAACATGCTGAGTAAGAGAAACTACACCCTTGACAGAGTCTCAGCATGGCTCAAAAGAGGATAATCACAGAACAGTACTTGTGGGGGCTTTTGGGCTGGGGTTGGAAGGTAGTTTTAGGGCAGAATTTTAAAATATAGTCCTCAAAAATTAAGGTCAGAATTTGTAAACTACTAGGTAAGTTGCTGGGATAGTCAGTGGTCTTATCCTTGGTATGCATGAGCCACGTGGAGTTACTCTTAAAACAGTTCAAGCTTAGAAACAATAAGACATGAAGAAATTGTCATAGACAATAGGAGACTAAGACCTGGTTATTAAATGCAATGTGCTACCCTGGATGGTACCCTGGGACAGAATAAGGACATTAGTGGAAAAACTGGTGAAGACTGAACAAAGTCTAGGGTTTAGTTGATAGTTATGTACCAGTGTTGGTTTCTTAATTTTGACAAATGTACTAGCTGGGCAGCCATCTAGTCTGGATAGGGTGGCTATTTAATATGAATTATGGGAAAATAAGTAATGGGATTTGATGGGTTTGAAAAAGATGTATCTGAAATAAGACCTATTTTTCACTCACTGTTTTCCCCCAATTTTATAATTTCCTGAGTTAAGAGGACCACCTTGAGTACATGGATGATGCTGCGCCAACAGGGCAGTGAGAAGACAGCTGCTGAATCTGCAGGGAGAAGCATGGACAATCTGCATCACTGCTAACAGAAAAGCAACAAGTAAAAACTAGTGAAGCCTATGATATGGTTATTTACCAAGGGATACAACTCCCTGAATCTAACAATCAGAGCACCACAGGTCAACATAGGTCAAGAATAAACTCCTTTATGTCTCATTGAATCAGAAATAGCACTCCTGTTCTTCCTAAGCCGTACTGTGAGATTTCTCAGCATTAAGATTGCCAGCACCAGACATTATGAATTTCAAGTCTTTACCTTTTAGAGGAGCCGGCTGCAGATGGTGTTTGTGATTGCAGCAGAGAAAATGCCATTTAGGGGAAAGGGTATTGATAATATAATGGCTTCTTTCCTAACTAAGGATATTTGGCACATGGTTCCAGTGATATTTACTTTTACTTGCCCAGGAAGATTTAAGCTCATTTTCTCCTCCCTGCAAACATATTGATATTGTTGGTAGTGGGCAAAGCATGAATTTGCCTTTGAAAAATAAGGACCAGACATTGCAATTAGGCAGTGCTTGTTATGGGTTTGCATGTGGTAATTAGAAATGGTATTTAGTTTTATCCAAGATAAGCTGTCATTTCCACTTTTCAAACTACAGGCTTGATGTAATGATGAAAACAAGCATCCTGGGTTTGAGTCTCAGTTCCCCTACCAAATAGACTTGGGACTTTAGAAAAACCCTATCTTAGCCCTGGCTGGTGTGGCTCAGTGGACTGAGCACCAACCTGTGAACCACAGGGTCACTGGTTTGATTACCAGTCAGGGCATATGCCTGGGTTGTGGGCCAGGTCCCCATTAGGGGCATGTGAGGGGCAACCACACATTGATGTTTCTCTCCATCTCTTTCTCCCTCCCTAACCCTCTGTCTAAAAATAAAATAAATAATCTTTTAAAGAAAAACCTCTGTCTTATACTTGGGGCTGCTATTTCCTTGTCTATAAAATAAGAGGTCCATATACATGAAAGTTCTTTGAATTTAATCGATCCACTACTAAGCAATAAGACAGTGACCATGGGAGTTTATCACAAAGCCATAGAGTTATTTGTCCATTATATTCCATTGCTCCATCATATTGAAAAAGTCATGAAGTACAGGAAGGACCGGTGTTTGCACATGCAAAGGACCAGTGTTTGGCACATACGGTATTTGCTATTATTCTTTTTTATTCCAGACAGCCCAAGCCAGGGCTTGCTCAGGAGATGGAAGACCAAATGTCACCGTATTGCAGTGTCTGGTCCTTATTTTTCTAAGGCAAATTCATGCTTTGCCCACTACCAACAATATTAGTGAGCACTCTCTCCACTTAATGCCAAAGATAGTGGGCCATGTGGCAGAGTGGTGAAGACCACGGGCTCTGCAACTAAAAACAGGTGTGAATCTTGATTCCACAGCATGTTAGATGTGTGACCTTAGCATGCCAATTCAACTCTTTGTTTCTGAGTTTCCTCAGCTCTGAGATGAAAATAATGACAGTACTGGCCTCCTGGGGTAATTGTGATAATTAACTGGGTTGATGTTTTTAAAAAGCTTAGCATGTACTAGGCATATAGTACATACACAATAAACTGTATAACCTTCCATTTACTGTAAAGTAATCAAAGTGACTGATATTTAGTGGAGACCTCGAATGGTATCCCATCTCCTGAGTGATCTCTGGCCTGGGCTGTATGGAATAAAAAAAGAATAATAGCAAATACCATATGTGCCAAACACTGGTCCTTTGCATGTGCAAACACCATTCCTCCAGATGTATTAATTTAAGACTTCTGATGAGGTGGGTACTATTATTATCCCTAATTTTTGGATGAAAAATTTGGAAATTAGGCAACTTGCCCAAGTGACAGCTAGTATATATCAGAAACAGGATTAGATCTCAAATAGTCAGGTCCAAGTCCCTGTTTTTAACACTGTGCTTTGCTGCCATAACAGACTGGGTTGTTAAGCACCACACTCATTACAAACGTTATCTCTAATCCTTAGGTAATGCTGCAAGGTAGCTATTGTGTTTATCTCAATTTTTATAGATGTAGAAAGTGAGGTTCAGAAAGACTAAGGAACTTTCCCAACAGTAGAGGGCTATAGTCTGTCTCCACAACCTGTGTCCTGTCCATTTATTCTACCTACATTTCCTCTTAGCAAAAAGAAGATTCACATTTAGTTTAGTTTAGTTTAGTTTTGTTTTGTTCTTAACTCAGAGGCATTCTAGTGGGAGTTGAAGGCAAATTTTACTCAGCATCAAATTTCTGGAAGCATTGAATAACTACAACATCAACGTTCTCTCTGGGAAATAGTCACAGCACTCCCATTAGTGAGGCACAGGAACAACAGAACAACCTTCAGTGAATGCCCCCTGGTGCTAATCCAGGCCTCACGGGAATGGGGGAGATCTGCAGATCTCTCCAGAAAGAAGATTTTCTTTTATATAAAGGGAAAGAGTTACTGAAGAACATAAAGAAAGCTTTCATATGAAATTCAAATTTGTTCAACCGTCCTGAGAATGACTCTTAAGTGAACAAAATAACATTCTGACTAAAGCCCATAATCACATCTCTTTTTACGTGATGAAATAAAATGAGGTTCTTGGAAGAAATAAATATGAAACAAATTCATCCTATTTAATTCTATAGGAAAACAGTTTTTCTAGATTTACCCTAGAATTACTAAGATGTCAAGGAGGCCAATACATTTTTTTGTGATCCACTAAGAAAACATACCTAATAAAATGTAAAATGAAGCTAATAATGAATATTCTTTGTCCTTAGATTCTTGGAAGTTTGGCCCACCAAACATATTCTGAAAGGCACTACAGTGAACAACAAAGGGTTGTAAAATATATATATTTGTTCTGTGATTTTTATGCTTTTCCCATCAGATATTATTGTACTTTCATACAACTCATTATTTCAATTTTGTGTAAAAAAAAGTCTCCCAAATTCAACAAGGTCTTAAGACTAAACACGAAACAGAAGAAAGACAGAAAAACTTACATTTTAAATATAACACTGACTTTTACTTGCCCAGTATTTTAATATCATATTATCCCTTCCAAGCCACATTCAGCAAAATGTGTGAATTCATACTTTGCTGAGGATCCTTATAGCAACATATTTATATTAAATAAAAGTGTTTTAAGACTCATAATGCAGTATGCAATGGCTTATTTGCTTATACTACACTGTAAGCTGATGCAATTTTTACAGTTTTCCTGTTCTGGGTCTGTGGGTTATAACTCCAGGTTCTCCAAAGTTTCAGAATGGAGTCAATCTCTCATCTAGCATTTAAATGTGAATAGACAGAGAAAATAGTTTTCCCTTTTCCCCATTCCTAAATAGTCCATTCCTGGAGTCATAGCCTCTAGACTCTTCAAAGACCTTTCATTGAAAATTTAACATAGCCCTTGCCAGGTAGTTCAGTTAGTTAGAGCATTGTCCTGATGTATGAAGGTTGAGGGTTCAATCCCCCAGGAATCAACCAATGAATGAATAAATAAGTGGAACAACATATCAATGTTTCTCTCTCTCTTTCTCTCTTTCTGTTTCCTTCCCTCCTTCTCTCTCTCAAATTAATAAATAAAAATTAAAAAAGAAAATTTATCATAAATAAACCTTGACCTCCAAGTTGAAGTCTGGGTTTAACCAGATCATATGTGCAATTATTGCTTAATCAAGTGTGCAGGTAATTTTGGAATATTATGTGGTTGGTGGATATTTCCTAACATTTTATTGAGTGCTATTACTTCTGCAATAGTGGTACTCAAGCTGAAGTCTAAGATGTGGTGGTAAACAAAACTGAGACAGTATAAATTAGAATGCCTCTACACTTCTGGTCCTTACAACGAATAGGAGACAGTAGTCCTTTGTCGCTGGAGGAGGGGAAGGAAAGCTGAGAGAGATAACACCCTTTACTCAACCCTAGGAGCACAGTGCAGGGAAAGTGGGGATAATAATAGAGGGAAACCCCATAGGCACTCAAGACCTTGAGTGTACTGAGTACCTTCTATTGGCCCCTTACTGCTGTGATGGGCAAGAGATAAAATAGAGAATACCCTCTCCTGCCAGGGTTCCAGTAACAGAGCCTGCTGAAATACTAGATTAAGGAAGGAGAAGAGAGACAACTCCCCAGCTACTCAGCTTGAAAGCCCTGCTAAAGAGAAGTTGTGATCTTGCTCTTAAGTAAGGTGAAAACTATGGTGAATTGAACATTAACTAAAGCAACAACAACAAAGCTCAGATCCAGATCAATCTAACAGTAGATTGATCCCAAACCAAATACTAATGGCCTAGTAGAAGAAAAAGTATTCCCATGTTTGCACAGTGATGTAATTTACCTCAATTTCTGTTATTTTATACATAGTGACTTGTATCCAAACAGAAATTACATAAAGAAACAAAACAACAGACTTACAAAAAGGAAAAAAACAAGACACATTCTCAAGATGTAAAGCATCTATAGAACCAGTCACAGAGATGGTCTACATGAATGAATGGATATGGAATTTTGGCATCAGCATGGAAACTATAGAGAAATATGGAAAAGTTAGAAATAAAATGTGGAGTATCAGAAATAATGAATATGTTTTAAAGAATTATCAGTTGACTGGATATTGCAGACAATGGAATTTGTGACTTGGAAATGTGGGAATATAAAATATCTTTAAAAACCAGAAAGAAATAAAAAAGTAAAAACTGGAGCAGAGCATCTAATATCTGTGGGACAATTGCAAACCATCTGACATGAATAATAGGAGTCCCTGGAGGAGAAGAAAGAGAGAAGAGAGCAGAAAAAATATCTCAGGGGATAACTGCTAATGATTTTTCAAAATTTGTTAAAGACAACATCTGAAATATCCAAGAAACTTTTAAAATACCAAATAGGATTAATGCAACAAACAACACCCCACTAGGTATATCATAGTCAAAGTACTAAAAAACAAACATAAAGAGACAATCTTGAAAGCATTCAGGGAAAACAGAAGCACTTCATACAGTGCAACAATGATAAGAATAATATATAAACTTCTCATCAGAAACAATGAGGAACAGAAGACAATGGAATACTATTTCACCTGCTGAAAGAAAAATAAAAGTTGTCAAAGCTGAATTACATATTCAGGAAAAATTATTCTTCAAAGATGAAAGTGAAATAAAGACATTTGCAGGAAAGCAAAGCTTAAAGAATTTTTTTAAAATGTTTTCATTTTATAAAGGTTTTTAATTTATTTTTATTTTTACAGAGAAGAAGGGAGGGAGAAGGAAAGGGAGAGAAACATCAATGTGTGGTTGCCTCTCAGGTGCCCCCTATAGGGACTTGGCCCACAACCCAGGCCTATGTCCTGATTAGGAATTGAACTAGTGACCCTTTGGTACACAGGGCAGCACTCAATCCACTGAGCTACACCAGCAGGGGGAGCTTAAAGAACTTTTATCCGGCATATATATACTACAAGAAATGCTCAAAAAAGTCTTTACAGCAAAGTAAAATTATACTGTATAGAGATATAATTCTACAGGAAAAAATTTTAAAAACATCAGAAGGAGTAACTTTATTGACAATTATAAAGGGTCAGATGCATATTTCTGTATCTAGAAATCACATCAAAGTCTACTTGCTGTATAGAGTAAAAATAATATAACAATGGGGTTTATAGCACATATAGAATAAAATATATGTGAAAACAATCACAAAGGTTGTGAGTGGCATAATTAAAAGAATAATGCTTCAAATTTCTTACTTTGTTTGTAGGTAATAGAATATATATTGAAAGTTTCAGGTCCATGGCCTGCTTGCTCAGTTTGTTGGAGCATTGTCCTATACACCAAAATGTTGTGGGTTCAATTCCCAGTCAGGGCACATACCTAGTTTGTGGGTTTGATCTCTCTCCTGTTGGGATGTGTACAGGAGGCAACCTATCAATGTTTCTCTGTCATATCAATGTCTCTCTTTCTCTCTCTCCCTTCCTCTCTAAAAAAATTAATAAACATATCCTCAGATGAGGATATAAAAAAAGAAAGTTACAGAGGAAAAGATGCATATTGTAATCTTGTGAAACTGCTAAAAATAATACAAAAGATGCAGAGAAGATTGGACAAACAGAAATCAAGCACCAAAATGGAATATTTAAACCCCCAAATATCAATAATTTTGATAAACATAAATAGTCTAAAAGCCTTAAATAAAAGGCAGAATTTGGACACTGGAAAAAAAAGAAAGACTCAATTACATATATATATATATATATATATATATATATATATATATATATATATATATATATATAGTGCGGCTGTACTACTATCAGATAAGATAGACCTCATGGTAATGAATACTATTAGAGATAAAAAAGGAAATTTTATAATTACAAAATGGTCCTTCATCAAAAATATAAATTCATATATGTGTTTGAGGCTATTAACAAAGGTGCTAGGTATTTGAAGCACAAATTGATAGCAATAACAATATAGATAAATCCATAATCATGGTTTGAGGTTTCAATATTCATCTTTAAGGAATTGATAGAATATTTAGACAAAATATTAGAATATAGAATTGAATAGCACTATTAATCAATTTGACCTGATATAAATTTATAGAACACTACATGAACCAATAGCAGAAAACACATTCTTCTCAAGGGCACATGGAATATTCTTCAAGTAGAGTGTTATTAGTTCAGCCATAACACAAGTTTAAGTACATTTCTAAAGGACCAAATCAAACAGAATATGTTATCTGAGTATAAAAACATAAAATTTGAAAACAATATCAAGAATATAAACAGACCATCCCCCAAAATTTGGAAATTAAATACCATACACTCAAATAAGCCATGAGTAAAGATAAATCTACAAAGAAATTTAAAAAACACTTTGAATTCAATGATAAAGTACAATATGTAAAAAATGAAATAAGTCTAAAGCAGCACTTATAGGGAAATTTATAACTATAAATGACTTTACTCAAAAAGAACATAGTTATAAAATGAATGATTTGCATTCTCACTTTAAGAAACTAAAAAAAGAACTAACTAAATTGCAAATAAAATAGGAGAAAGTACATAATAAAAGCGAGAAAGATAATCAATGACATAAAAAACAGATAAATATAGTTTATCTTTTCTTTCAAAAGATTAATAAACATTTAAACCACTAGCAAGACAGATGATAAAAGAGAAAAATACAAAATATTAATATACAATAGTAAATGACAATGAGAACATTACTGAAAATGCTACAGACATTAAATGGATAAGGAGAGGCTATGGTGAACAGCTTACTCGTAAGACAGAAAAACTAGTAAAATATAGGTGAAACGCTTAGATAGATACTTCAATAAAGAAGACATACAAAGAGCTACCTAAGCACATGAAAAATTACTTAACATCATGAGTCATCAGACACATGAAAATTAAAACCAAAATGTAATGCTACTATAAACATACCAGAATCAGTAGAATGAAAAGAACTGACAACCCCAAATGTTGGGGATTATGTGGAACTCTCAGAATTCTCATTGATGGAGCATAAAATGATGGGAAGTTGTTCAGCAGTTGCTTAAAAATTAAACTTATACTACTTTATGACCCAAGAATTTCACTGCTAGGTGTCTGTTCCCCTCCAAAATTAAAACATTAGGTCCACAAAAATTTTATAAAGATAGTTTATAGAAGATTTACTCATTGTAGCTCAAACCTGTAAACTGTCTGGACGTCTCTCCAGTGACAGAACAGGAAAACAACTGGCATATTCATGCAATGGAATACTACTTATCAATAGAATGTAATGACTTACTGATGAACACAGGCTTATTGGTTAACTTCAAAAACATTATTCTGGATGAAAGAATTCAGACACAAAGAAAAAGCACATATAATAATGTTTCATTTATATAAAATTCTAAAATAGAGAAAACTACCCTGTGATGATTAAAATAATTTCAGTGGTTGCTTCTGGCACTAGAGGGATATTGAGTAGGAAGGGGAATAGGGAACTTTCTGTGGTGATAAAAATTTCCTATATCTTGAATATGTATTATATGAGTATATGCACTTTTCAAAACTGTTCACTGTCTGCTTATCTGAGCACTTTAGCCCTGGCTGGTGTATCTCAGTGGATTGAGCATGGGCTGCTAACCAAAGGGTCGCTGGTTTGATTCCCAGTCAGGGCACATGCCTGGGTTGTGGGCCAGGTCTCCAATAGGGGGCATGCAAGAGGCAACCACACATTGATGTTTCTCTTCCTCTGTTTCTCCCACCATTCTCCCTTCTCTAAATAAATAAATAAAATCTTTAAAAAATAAATTTATTGGGATCTGAGCACTTTAATGTATGGAAATTGTACCTAAATGTCAAAAAGCCTTAAAAAGTAATATACATTCAGTTTATTGTATGTTGATATGGGAAGGTTGTTAGGGAAGGACAACAATGAAGACTGAGAAGAGAGGAATTAGTAGAGAATACTTCCAGGAGGAGTTCTATAAGTGACATGTGTGCAGTTTTCCTGTTCCAGAATCATATGGAGTACTAGTTAAAATGTATATTCTTGGGCTCTAAACAAATCAGCTGGGGATTTCCAATTTTAACTGGTATCTCAGAGGATACTGATGGCACATACTAAAGTTTGGAAACAGCTGGGTTACAAAATTTTTAGCCCACAATACAGAATTTTTCCATATAGAAATAATGTAGTTAGATAACACTGAAGCTAATGCTTGAAATGTGATTTTGGATATTCAAGAGTTATGAATGTTATGAGTCAGCTTTCATATGTCTATAAAATCAGATTATTTTATTTTCTTGAGATGACTTGACATTGTAATATTTACTTGGATGTTTGAAATTGAGCATCTGACAGAAACTGTAACTTTAACTGTGGTTCTAAATTTTCCTATGTTAGATGAATTGTCAATTATTTATTCCTGTAAAAATGTTTAAGAAAAGTGAATTATAGTGTATAAAACAATAATTTTTCTTCTATTAAGCCCAAAGCATTTGTGGAATTGCTATTGGAACATAAAGACACCTGCCTGGGCTTGATAGTAATCAGAGTACCAGCCTCTTACATTGGAATTTTAAATATATAAAGATCTTGCAATCCAAACAGTAACAGCCAATTAACGAGCCAACATTTGCTCAAAATCTATTATATTTTGGACTTGTTTCAAAGACTGGCTCCAATACTCATTAACTGGGGGAACTCTGTCTTATTATTTAACCTCTCTGAGCCTCAGTTCTCTCAGTAGTAAAATTACAAAGATATTCACCTAACTTGCAGGATTGTTGTAAGCATTCGAGTCCTACCGGTACAGTATGTGTGCTGGGAACTGGCCTGTAGTTGATGCTTAACAAATGGTAGCAGTTTCTCACACAGTTTAACCCTTAAGGTGATTATTTAAGCATCTATTTCTTAATGAGAAGGAGCAAAGAAACTGTTGACCAAGAAAAGGTCAAGTGGACAACATACTTAGAGAACGAAATGTTACAAAAAGGAAAAAAAAAGGAACCTGATTTCTTATCTGTGGGCTCATTTTTCCCTGTCTTTAGAGGGTTAAGATCTATAGGACAGAGTTATGTTGTGATATAGTGAGAACAGGACAAAAAAGTCTGCTTGAGTTGCTTCTAGACTATCTAATTTATGTTTTATTCAGTATTGTACATGCCTGCAACATAGTACATTCTCACTGCATATTTATTGAGTGAATGAAAGGGGGCAAAAATAATTTTCACACCTTCGATATAGTCCAGTCTAGCTCAGTAATTGTGAACTTGATGAGTTTTGCTCTCTATGTTGGCATACTACTGTGTAGCAGTGGTTAACTAAAAAGTCATGGAACTCTCAGAACCCAATCAATAGTGGTTTTTCCCCATAAATTACATTTTTAGTTACTATTGTTATTAGTCCTATGCTACTGATTATGGTAGGTAAATTGGAGTATTGATTATGGGCATTGCCTCCTAGGAATTTACAATCCAGTAAAGGAAATGAACACAAAACTCAGTACAATACAAGGGAGTTTAGAATGGGTGTCATATGATTGGGTTAGTTAGTGAATGTCATATGATTGGGTTAGTAAGTAACATCAGAGTTCTCTAAAGGAGATATCATCTTATTTGGTTGGGGGAGGGGAGAGGAAAGGCACCTCACAGGATATCAACCAGTCTGACACACATTTAAGTCCCTGGTTAAATTACACCTCCTCAATGAGGCCATCCCAAATCTAGCCAGCAGAAGGCATCTATCCTAGTCCTGTTCCTCTGTGGCTTTTTGTATTTCCATTACAGCACTCATCACAGTGTGTCTGGTATTAGCTAGCTGGGCAACCAGACTGTGCCTTCCTGGAAGGCAGTGCCTATGGCTCTTTCATCTTGGCGCCTCCTTTAGTGTGTAGCACATCACAGAAAGGGCACTGCATAGAGTACTCAGTAATGAATTGGACTAATTCCTCTAGGTATAATGGAGGCAGCTGGATAGACTGAAGCAGCTCTTTAAGGGAAGGAAGGAGAAAGGACTGGAAAGGTATGTTGAGCCATATTGCTGTAGACTTTTCTTATAAAGTCAACCATACCCTGTGCCCAACTGGCTGGCATTCAGTAAAGCCAGTAAAGGTTTTTATATAGGGAAGGAACATGATGAATGGCATTTGGAGACCTGATCATATTCCATTAAGTACTAGCTAGTGTTAGAGCTGGAAAAATATCTTCTTACTCAACTATGCAGTTAGGTCTCAGTGGAAAAATCGATAAGTGAATATTACAAAGAATGCCAGAGTATTTGGTCTTTACAGAGATGCCTGCATGTAATCATCCAAAGAAAGCATCTTAATAAACATCTGCAACTCTGACTCCTCTGGAGCCCTAGTATACATCTAAATAACACCCATCTTGTCATGCAATGAAAGGCTCCTGGATCATAACTTAGTTATCTAAGAACATAGTAAAGGAAAGAGTCAACATTTGGACATTGTAGGTCCACATTGAACTAGGCATAGGGAATTGGTATAGGTAATGAATTAGAGTTTGGGGTCCAAGAAACATGTGTAAACTCTCTTTAATATGTAAATGGCCATGCCTGTTATTCATAAATCCCTTTGGGTAAGATTTTTAAAAAGTTCTATTTTAGAAGGCAATAGTGTCATGTCATCTCAGATAACAGCTGCTAAGTTTTTTAAAAATATTTTATTTCTTATATTTTTAAGAGAGAGGGGAAGGGAAGGAGAAAGAGAGGGAGAGAAACATTAATGTGTGGTTGCCTCTCACATGGCCCCCACTGGGAAGATGGCCTGCAACCCAGGCATGTGCCCTGACTGGGAATCGAACCGCAACCCTTTGGTTCACAGCCCGCACTCAATCCACTGAGCTACACCAGCCAGGGCAGCTGCTAAGTTTTAAGAAATACTAATAACTTATTCAGAAAGTTGCAAAACAAAGAATGCAGATTTAAAGATAACCAACCATTTTAACACTCTCACAAATGAGACACTATTATATTAAAACATATTTCACCAAGCCCTAGTCAAATAATTCCTTCTGTACAGAATGTAGATATCATGTTTTCATTTGGTATAAAAAATTCAGACTTTCAAATGGATAGATTACAGAGTAATCTTTTAAATGTGTGTATTATAACAAATTCTTTGTTTAAAAAAAAAACACTCACAGAAAGGCTCCTTTCCTTACTACATGCCTCATAAAGATTTCAAATGAGACTCAATTTCCATATAACTTTCTGGAAACAATTTAATTGTATAAAGAAACAGTCGTTCCGCAGATTGCTTACAGTTTTAGGCCATGCCCAAGTGGCACTGCTGGAATGAAAACAAAAGTAATGGCATATTCATCTCTCTCCCACTGGCCTGGTATCCCAAGGGAAACTTATAGAACCTCTTCTACCTAAGATGTATTTGCTTCCTGTGGAAGAGCTTAGATGCTGGGATGAATTGTCTTACTGGCCAAGACCTCTTCCCTTCCAAATAGTATTGACAATTCCAAATCTCCAGCTTCAAAAGCAAATGGCAAACGGCCAATATAGACTTCCTTTATACATTCTGAAGGCATAATTTTAAGAGTCTTTCTGGTCAGTTTTATAAGATCAGCTTAGATTGTTTAATTATGTCCAAAGCAAATATATTAGAATAGTTTTGAGTGTTCTATGCAGCTATTGTGGATACATTCACTCACTCAATAAATACTGACTATTTACTAAGCCACAGGCCCAGGTGCAGGCAGCTAGAAGTGCATATTATGAGAAGGCACCGTGAGGCACTGCCCAGGTGACAATGGCCTCAGTGTTTGGAATGAGTGGTCTATGGGAACAGCTGGAAGTACACATCTACATCCCCCCAAAATGGACTAAGTGATTGTTAATAAAACAAACAATAAATATATCATTTCCTAATTATCTTTCAATAAGAAAATTAACAAATATGTTATTTCCTAAAGTTCCCAAAGAGGGAAATCTGCCTTCATGTGTTCTAAATTTCGAAAACTCTTAAGTCAATATGACATGTGGACTATTAGGTAAGCCACTGAATAGGTGGCCCGTAGCCAGCCAGAAACAGAGAAAAACATAAAGGGATCTTGAAAATCTGAAGAAGTAGTCACAACAAACAGAAAACAGCAGCACAACAAGGACAAAAACACTTAGAGAAGTAAGTGGGTGAGCAAAAACAGGTTGGCTAGAAACAAGACTAAAAGGATATGATAAAGACATGCAATTCTTTAACTTATATAAACATGACTCTGAGGGCTTCAAGGCTGTGAGGGGTTACACAGAGCACAGCTACTGTCTGTACTTCAGCTTCCCTCTAGACTGAAGGACAGGCACCAGAATTAACTGGAGGAGGTGGGATTTATGGTGAATTCACCTACTTCGAGAGTTGTTGAAATGAAATCTTTAGGGAGCTTCTCAGTGCAGTGACTGGGACAATCTATCTGTACACCTGGGGTGAAGTATTTTTCTTTCTAAAGGCAAAGAGATAAACTACCTGACCTTTCTTCAGACTCACCCTTCTTTGGTTGCGTAATCCTTTCCTCTGGTATCATTTGTACTATGCTACTATGGACTCAGAGCTTATGCTATCTTGCATCAGGTACTTTTATCAGTAACATTCCTTTCAGAAAGAAATTCCAGTCACTGTCAATCTGTCCCATAGTTTGCATTCATTTCTGCAAAGGGGCTCAGTTTGCCATGAACATATATTTACTTAAAAATAGACACGTCTATTTAGAACACTTCATTAATCTATCTAGAAGTGCCTTGTAAGCATAAAATTGGTTGGTGCTTGAATCTAACCAAAGAGCTTAGATCATTTCCAATTAATGGATGCTCATGTCAATGCAATAATTGTTTGGTGACAATTACCTGTGTCACCTCAGCAAAGAATTAATGTACATGTTCCACTCAAATATTTTACAAGCAGAGCAACGAGTTTAAATATTCTGCTACACATACCATACCATGAGATAAGGCACATAGAGTCTGTAGTTTGTTCCTTAAAGAATGATTGTAAGTTGTCTCCCAACTGACAGGTGGAAACTTTGGTGGGTTTCTTAGAGACATCAATGGTGAGAATCAAAAAATGAAATGCTGAACTCACCTCAAGAATTCTCTGATGATTTCATCACTAATATTGCTCTTGATTCCCTAACCATTGAAATGAGCTCCAAGTACTCCAAAAGATCCTGCCAAACACTCAGAAGGGAAAGCCTATTAATCCCAGGTAATTCCATGAATAAAAACACACACTACTCAGCAGTTTCAGGATAGGGGAAAGGATTTTGAAGAAGCAAAAACTGCAAAAAGTAATCAGTCACTTGGACAAAATGCTCTAGCAAAATAAAACATTCAGAGGGGTTAGCACTCTCTGAGACCCTTTCCAGTTCAATATTCAAGTACAAAGGGTTTCACTTAGCTTGATGAGGCTATTTCGTTCAGATAATACACAAACTGGCAAACAGTTTCCCCAAGAAATAGGTGTCATTTTCCATTTAGGTACATGGTAAAATTTCTCATCCAAAAGTAGATCCTGGAATCATTTTGACCCTCCAAGAGAATCCCTATCTTGCTGTTTTTCAGACGCTTGAAAGTGGCCACTCTTACAACCTTCTCTCACCTTGTTTTTGCCTGTGAGGCGGAGGTTCTTGGGCGTTGGTCCTATTAGCTATCCGCCGCAGCTCCCTGGCTGCCATGGAGGAACGGATCCTCTCCTTGTTTCACTTAGACATTGTGGAGTGCCTAGATTCTGTAATTTCCCTGTAGACATACCTAATAAGATTCTCAGAATTAATGTGGAATTGTGTCCACCTTTCTTTAGCCTTCTATTGTCTTCCCTTTCTTTCCTCTTGCTAAGCTTTAAGCAAAATACATTTAAAGCAAAATTATAATCATTTATTCTCTTTTCTCCCTTTAGAAATTCAAATGAGTGTTTTGTGCTGTATGCATAGAGTAAATGCAGTTATGGAGGGAGGAAATCTCTCTCAAGACAGCCAGTGGTGCATTTCTCTAAACACAAATAGGGCTTTAAATAGACAGATATACTTATTCACTCTTCTATAACAATTAATATCTAAAATTACTCTTAGGAAAAAAACAAAGGAAATATTTTTCAAAGAGCCTATGTTCAACAGCCAAACACCATGGAGTATGAGGAAACTCAAGAGCCCCGTCCCATCCAGAAAGAAAAGATCTCAATAGAAATATCCCCAGAGTAACTTTGTTAATTTTTAGAAAAGCATTAATGTCCAAGATAAGCTTTCAAATCTATGTCCTTCAAAAACATTGCTTAAAGAAATCTTACCTGAATATGACTTCCTTAACAAAGCCATGCTTCTTTATAAGCTGGTCCTACCCAGACAACTGCTGTCTACATTTGGAGCAGACACAAAGAGAGGAGATCAGAGAAAGTTTAAGGCATATCTGAAGTATTCTCCAAGGTACTGGCCAGAAGCATCAAGCCCATACTCGTGGTATAGAGAGATCATTAATGGGCATTAGTGACAGACCATTATGACTCTCACAGATCATTAATGATTCATCATGTAGCGGTATCGTTCTGGCAATAATCAGACCACTGCTTGGACTCAGATATAAGCTTTGCCCATACTATTTGCTTAAACTTATTATTTCTAAGCAGAAAATTGTATTTTGCCTTCTAGAATTACGAAAAATACTCTGTAATACAATCCTTCAGCACATTAGAGGCACTTTTGAAGCTAGCTGCCTTCTTTGGTAGACGCTTCTCCCACTGTCAGGAACATTGTAGCCTGAAAGGCTCCCCAATAGCTTTTGGGATATAGAAAATGTGTCTTTTATTTTGAAATTAAATTATTGATGAGCAGAAAATGCTACAAGCAAAATAGACATTTATAAGAATTACAGTGGCTCAATCCTCTGTATCTATTACTTGTGCAATGTTGAAATTATACCTGAATTTTGAGTTTCCTGCCAAAAAACACATTTTCCTATTTAAATCGTTTGTTAAAAATTCAGAGAATCTACTAGCAGCCTATGTCTAGGCTTTCAGCTAATCATAACAACAACAACAACAAAAAAAAAACCCTCCAAGAAACAAAGACTATTTTAGCATTATATCATACCCATTACTGAAACACTCAACAGTGTTACTATAAGGAATCAAAATTTTAAGAAACAATGAAACCCCAAACCAAATTGCCATTCTTTTTATTTTTGCCTTATGAAAGATCCACTCTTTTGGTTAAAAATTAAGATGGAAATGGATATTCAGTTATTCCAAGAGCAAATGAGTCTTTCCTGTTGAACAGATTGGATTCTCCTGTGTGACTCTGGGAAAACTTCCCTTGAGTCAGAGCAAGAGGAAATCTGTCTCAAGGTCTGAATGTTGTCACTATCAATGAATATTGAAGACTTACTGACACCCACAGGAGCTATATTTATTGAGTCCCACCAACACCCATACTCAGTGCTACATGGAAAGGAAGATGATGTATATCCAAAAGCATTTCGTAAACTTACATAATTTTTCCTTAAGCTTGTCTGAATAATCAAAATTCCCTTGTGCTCTCTCCCTCCACTCTTCCATTCAAAACTAAGAGTGTAACAGACAGCTGCAAACGTTAGCCCCTCCCAAAGAGATCCAGCCTCAAGCAAAATTGCTTTAGCTGTAGGACGGGATTTCAGCAGTAGCCAGAGAGGTTGGAGAAAATCTGTTCTGCCCTGAAATTAAATATCCTCCCCCAACCCCCACCAGCAGCCTACATCTCAAGGGCCTGAACATCAGGAGCCGTCAGAACACAAATGGGCCAAAGGAACACCTCAGCAGGGCCAGTTTTCTGGAAGTGTGTCCTGTGCCATCGCACTGGACCTGCTCTGAGAAGGACCCTGTACTTGGTTTTATGTTTTGCTGTTACTGTTTTAAAATTCTTAACAAACTTTGAACAAAGGACAAGATTTTTTATTGTTGTTCTTTGCACTGGGCCCTGCAAATTATGTAGCCAGCCCTGTCCCTTAAGAAATCCATTTGTTAACCAGTCAGTCATCCTTAGAGGGCCAGATGATCAGCTTCAGAGTGTGGCCAGGACTCTCCCACATTTTCCTGTGACTGGGAAGCTGAGCTAGTACTCAGGCCACCAGGCACACGGTTGCTTATGCTCACATCCTTGTTTGCAAACCAAAATGGATAATGGAAGAATTTAGGCTTCAGTGAACTCCCTACACAGGAGAGATGCCAACTTCCTTCAAACAAAAATAGCAAACCCTAATATGGAGGCAGTTGTCCTGGCCAATGTAAGAGCTCTTAAAAAAGGCATTCCCCTAGGGACAAAATTAAGTCATCTCAATATGAGTGGTCTTATCAGGTCTAGTAAAGAGACATAGTTTTTCTTTTAGCTGTGCCATAGCTTCTTGTGGCCCTACAGGGGCTGCATCAGTTGATACAGTGAGGAAGGGGAGTCCCCTGGGGGAGAGTAACTCAATCATTGATGTCTAGACTGCACAGAAATAAACAAAGTGACAGCTGACATGGAGCCAAAATGCAAGACAGGTGGAATTTATTTCTGCTACCCTTTCTCTCTTAGCCCCCAAACTAATTCTCAGCCATTCTGAGCCTTCCTGCTACTCAGAGCCTTTGTGCTATTCTCTAACTGTTGTAACTCCACTGCAGGAGTTAACCCCCTACTAGGCATGGCAGCCCTCTCAGGACTCCATGTTTCTATCTTCTCTTACAATCTGGGTTTCCCTATTTGCCTAATCTGCAATGTGGCTGATCTTGTTCAGGTGTTATGGAGGCAAGCAATATTGATTAAGCTAATTGACACATATTTGTAAATCAATGACAGCTCCCACAAAGGTGTTTTCATTTTGGGAAAACAAATAGTGCCTTGTTCTCCAATTGCCATCCTCTTCAGTAGTGGGATAAATTGAAGGATTTTAAATAACAGAAAGGCAGAGAGGATGGTAGTGCTCACCTGTTCTATTAAGCCTTAAGGGTACAGGTTTGTGCTGATTCAGCCCAATGGCTCAGGATCAACTCCTAAACCTACACACTAGACTAACTGAGTTCTTTGCATACCCCAGGCTTTTTTTGTACCTTCACAGGTCTGTTCATGATCTTCCCTCTGCTGGGGACATCCTTTTCATCTTTGTCAGCTTACTTTCAAGTAGAACATCTTCTAGGAAGACTTTTCTGCCAGACTTTTCATGCCTCTCAGGTTGACCTTGGCCTCCTTGGTCCTTTCACTGTCCCCAACATAAACTTCTATCATCAAACTATGACACTGGATTGCATTAAGCTGTTTACATGATCCCTCATTTATTGGACTATAAGTTGCCAGGGCAGGGACCACATGCAATTGACAAGCTCCTGTGAATGGATAAACTCAGTAGAGAATGGTGTGTCCTAAATGGTGAATGCACTGAAAGCCTGAACCTCTGTGGCTGCCATAATTGTGACACATAAATATTCACAGGTTGTAGGGTAGAGTTTTGCATTAGTGAACATAGGTAGGGGCTGCATGGGCAGCCTTCACTTCCTTTATGACAATTTCAATTCAGATCTAATCAATACCAGGGTCAGCACTCAGTGCTGTGTCACTCACCCTTTTCCAACAAATGCCATCAGCAACCAGCTCTCTCTTTCTGCCCATCTACCAAGGAGTAACCTTCTGAAGTCACAATCTATCATCTGCCCCTACAGGCAAAGTCCAACTAAACCAAAGTCGACAAATCTAGTTAACTCTCTGATGAGTGGCCTTTAATCCCAGCCTGAGATGTTACAGATCTCGAAGCTCTCATTACACTGTGGCCAAGCAGCCCAAGTAAGCTTCCTCCCTTCCTGGAGGTCCCAATCAATACTCTGCCCTCCTCTTAGAGCCCAGACACATCAAAAGCAATAATGCCTGATATTTAATCATTTCCCATTAAAATGCAAGGCTCTGTCTCCCTGTCCCCTTGACAGTTTAATTGTTTTAAAATGTCTACAGAAATCGATGTGCACAGATTCGTGATACATTGTTTACTTGCTATGCCACCATGACCTCTTGGCTAATTAATAAAGAGCATTTAGTCAAAAATTGGGCATCTTGGCTGCACTGATCTCTCATTTTGGGAAGAATTTATCGGAGTAAGGGAAAATTCAGTTTCCATTAAAAATCACCAATATGCCTTGGCTGGCGTGGCTCAATGGACTGAATGCTGGCCTGGGAAGCAAAAGGTCACTGGTTTGATACCCAGTCAGGCCACATGCCTGGGTTGCAGACCAGGTCCCCAGTAGGGAGTGTGAGAGATGCAACTGCACATTGATGTTTCTCTCCCTCTCTCCCGCCCTTCCCCTGCCTCTAAAATAAACAAACAAACAAATAAATAAATAAACTTAAAAAAATCACCAATGAGTTGAAAGTTTATGTCACACAAAATTCTACATGCAGATGTTTATAGCAGTTTTATTTATAATTATCAAAACATGGAAGCAAGCAAGATGTCCTTCAGTAGATGAGTGCATAAATAACCTATGGAACTTACAGAGTATGGATTATTCCAAACTAAACAGAAACAAGCTATAGTGCCAGGAAATGACATGCAGGAACCCGCAATGCATATTGCTAAGGTGAAATAAGCCAATCTGAAAAGGCTACATTCTGTGTGATTTCAACTATATGACATTCTGGATAAGCCAGTGAAATGGTTCCTAAGTGTTGGAGTGGGAGACAGACAGGGGATAGAGGGATGGATAGGCAGAGCAAACGGGAGTTTTAGGGCACTGAGAATTCTCTCTGTGATACCATAATGATAGATACAGGTCATTATACAGCTGTCCACCCCCAGAGAATGTACCACACAAAGAGAGAACCATAATGTAAACTATGGACCTTGGGTGATTTTGATGTGCCAGTGTAAGTTCATCAATTGTAACAAATGTCCCACAGTCATGGGGGATGTTAATAAAGGGGGAGGAACAGGGAGTACATGGGAAATATCCATACCTGCCACTCAATTTTGTATGAATCTAAAACTGCTCTGAAAAAAAAAAAGCCTATTTAAAAAACAACAAATGGGTACCTAATATATTCCAGGAGTGCATGTTTCCTCACTGAATCCTCATGAGAACCCTGTAAGGTTTCCTTTGCTTTGCATTTTCTTTTTTCATAAGAGGAAATTCAGGCTAAGAGACATGAAGTTTCTTGCTCAACATCACACAACTGGCAACTGGCTGGAATACTGTCAAGGGCAAACTCAAAAGGGCAAGCTCAAAAGCTTGCTTGGCAGTTAAACAGGATACCCTGCATGGTTTCTCCAAACCTAGAGTTTTCATGATTCTCTGCTGCCTTCCTCCATAAAGCATCCTCTAGTGAATCCAATTGCCAGAAGCCCGTCAGATCTGCCCATGTCACTTATTTCCTGCAATACTAATGAGTTCCAGGAAGGAAAGGGAATACTGCATAGGGAACCCCTCACCCCAAGCAGATGATGGGAACCACTGCTGTCAACTACCACAGCCTGTACCTCTCTCTCATTTTCTTTGATGGTAGCAGGAGCAGAGAGGCAGCCAGGGAGATTCATCCCCCTTTTCCCTATGAACACAGGACCCAGCTTCAATAACAGCCCATTGTCTACTGTGCCTGCAGCTCAAATCCCAGTCAACATCACCAAGGCCTGAGATACAGAGACACAGGTGAAACCTTGGACACTCCCAGCAATGCCACCTAATTGGGTATTTTAATGTAACAGTCATGGATGTACAAAAATATAGGTGGTGGAATTGGGGTGATGATCATTCCTTTGTTGGACTATTATAAGAATTAAATGAGAAATTCAAGTAAAACAGTGTGCCAGGCACTGCTTAGGGCAGTGCCTGGCACACTGTGAGCAGTCAATAAAAGTTAGTCCTCTTCCCCTTGGTCCCTTCTTGCCCACTTGCTTGTATTCCCTGTAATCTCTTCATTATCCTCCCTGACATTTTTGGCAGCATTTTTGTGGAAACCAATCAATAAGCAAGCAATCTATGAACATTAACTGAGTTCTAACAATGTACCTTTGCACAACGTACCTCTGCCATATGCAAGAGATACGAATGGAAAAAGCACACAGATTCCCCCAGAGCTGAGTCTGAAGGGGAAGATAAATATCAATACAGTTGAAAAATATCACTCTGAACACAATGCCATAAGGAATATGCTGGAGGCAGACACTGGAGATAAGATGTTGAAAACAAAATTCAATTTACCTAAGTCACTGATTATAAACATTACAACTCCCCAAATATTGACTGTGTTGTGTGTGTTCCCCCATTATTGTCTCATAGAATCAAAACTGAAGTAGTGCACACAGCTTGTACCACTGTGTCTGTGGGTTCTTAGTAAGAAGAGCTAACAAATAGCCCACCTTTGATACTTGGACAGGTTTTCTATAATTGTCTAATTTATGTTAGGTTTACAAGCAACATAGCACATGCTTCTATTCTGCTCATTTATGCTTCTGACATCATAGCAAATAACACCTAAATTTTTGGATGAAGAAATTCTGGATATGCCACAAATCATGCATCTTTAAATTAAACATCTGGATCTTTTAAAGGTGCCAGAAGAGGGGCTGTGTGCATGCACACCACATGTGTACACATGTGCATTGTATTAGCAGGAAGACGTGTTCCAGGCATACATGATTTTCCACTATACTGTAAGGGTTATTATTTTCTTTCAAAGATTGTACGCAATGCAGGGAAAATAGAAAAGTGATTTGGTTTCTGCAGTTTCTGAGGCAGAACATTAGGGGAGAAAGATTTCTCTTTGTGTTCATAGCACCACCTGGTGGACAGTTAGCATATTTCAGTTGCATGCTAATTCTCTCACCCTTAGCAATTTCGATTTTCCTCTGAAGAGGTTTATGGAAGGCCCTGGCAGGGTAGTTTACTTGGTTAGATCCCTGTCCTAATATGCCAAGGTTGTGAGTTAGATCTCCAAATAATGCATAAATAAGTGGAACAACACAATGATGTTTCTGTCTCTCTCCCTAAAAATCAATAAAAATCAAAAAGTTTTATGGAGGGACAAATTAAATATTGAGATTCTTCTAAACTCATATCTCATGAAAATAGGAAAATAATCCAATTACAGTCCTCTTTGTCCACTTTATTCTGAATATTCTCTTGGCTGATTTTCAAATTAATGTCAAATACTTGCCCGTTTTAGGGAAACTTATATTTCATTCTTTTAGTCAGTAAACATTTCCTAGGTGCGTATTACATGCTAAGCCTATTCTGGGTGCTTGAGACACAAGAATAAATAATCCCAGGTCCCTTCTGGGAAGGAGCTTGTCTCAAACTGAGTGTTATGGTCTACCTCTAGTAGGCTACATTCACAACGACAAGGCTGGGAGGGTACAGCCGACCTGGCAAGACTCCAAGAAAATGGGCAGAAACCAAAAACATTTCACAGAGCAGGTGACAATGGATCTGAGTGTGATAAGTCCCAAGGCAGATGGGTTGGTGAGGGATGTAAGGTATTCCAGGTAGTAAAAATAAAGAGAAAAACACTTAGAGGTGTGAAAAAACCTGAAACCAGATGGGACACACCAGACACTGAAAGGGATAAGAACAGGCACAGAGGAGAAGACTTGGAAGGCATAAGCTGAAGAAGTAGGCAGGGGATATTTAGAAACTCAGTTTAAGGAGTTTAGACTTTACTCAAAAGGTTATTGGATTTTATACCAGAAAAGATTAAAACTACTTTCAGAAAGGAAACTTGGGCTACAGTGAAGAGAATATGAAGGGGTAGGCTGGTGGGAGGGATCTCTGCTAAGTGATATCAGAGAGATGATAGGGATGTAAGTTAATATTCTACTGTAAGGATGATAACTGGAATTGTAGGTTCCCTCCAAAGACCCCACTGAAGCCTAGATCACTGAGTATAAAACAAACACTGAATGATTATAGTTCTGTTGATTACAAAACACTTGACTGGGGTTGAGGGAGGGGACAGGCAGTAATTACTTCAAATAGCCATCCAAGCTTCTCTTTGATTTGGTCAACACAATGCACAAAGGCTCCATTCCATCTGAAGATTCATGAGGAAGTGAAGAGCAAAGTTGTAAAAACTATGGGCCCCAGAGCCACACAGACTTGAAACCTGATTATACTCCTCACTGCTTCCTTGAGCCTCTTTCCTCATCTCTCTGAGCCTCAGTTTCCTCCTGTGTAAAATGGACCTTTATAATTGTATCTAAATATCTCATAGGGTGATTTTAAGAACTCAACTAGGTAAATATGTAAAGCACTTACTGTAGTGTCTGGGACACTTCTGCATGTGATAAAGATGACTTTGTTTCATCTTCCTCTTCCTTGTTTGTTGTGCCCAGGAACAAACTATTCTTTTGTAAGATGGCAAGTACACATGTTCTTTAGTACCTTTCTAGGTTACTCTTCCTTGGGCTAAGAAAAGCATCTATTTGAAAGGTATCTGGTGATTTCAGCAGTTTGTTTCCCTCCTAACCAGGCAAGAGTCTAAGCTCTACACCTACCATTGAGCACAAGCCAGGTTCTCATGGTCCAGAGAGTCTGCTTTGCATACCTGCCAATTCTCACTGGAAAGCATGGAGCCTGGACATGAGGTTGGCACCCAAATCCTATGGGATTTCTAGGTCAGCCAAAAAAGAGGTGAACAGGAAAAGACCCAGCCAAGAAGGGAGGCCTGGTGGATTTGGAATTACTGGCAGCAGATAGGTAGACAGGTGTGGGGACGGAGAAAGCAGAGCTAGGCCTGGAGGAAATCCTTGAGTCAAGATCTACCACATGAAGTGTTTTTTTACATGATTCTCTGAGCACTTCTAAGTAGTCCTGGAGAGCACCTATACAACCAAAATTCTCTGAGTAAAACGATCCCATGATAAGGACACTTGGGAAGGTATATTCACCAGGCCCTACTCCTAAAGATTTCCATTATACATTTGGCATGATGAAGGTTATAATAAAATGAACAATAAAGAAGTCTATTAACTGTGAGAAACTCTGGGTTAAACATACTAATTTGTCCCCAGAATCCTTTATTTTTCCTCATAACTACTAATGTTCCTTAATACTACTATTTAGTGAAAAACCCTTTCAGGACATGCCGGGCTAATGTCTCCTGAGCAGAGGTCTCTTTAGCCAGGACTGACAGACAGAACCACTCAGAGAGGCCCCATTTAGTGGCCCCCCAAGGGTCCTAATCTCAGGTTGGCATTGTATTCTCAATCCATATATCAGATGGATACAGAAGGATGGGGTCAGAAAGTGCCCTAGATGGCACCAACTCCATTACTTCTGGTACTTCTGGTTTCCAGCAGAGGGCTCTCTAAGGGAAGTTTTGAAACCCTGATACTCAGAAAGTGGTAAAAGTGAAGTTCTTGAAGAAGGCAGTCTGCTTGACCTGGAGAGAATGGACTTTTGCAGCCTTCCACAGTTATTCTAAGCTTTTGAGGTAATGAAAGGATAGGAAGGGGAAGAACTCAAACATTGCCTCTCTAGCCCAAGTGTTCTCTGGGACTTCTACTTGTCCCTGTCCAGCTCCAGCAGCATAAGCTCCCTCCTTCAACACATGAGGTCATGGAAACTCAGAACGTTGGATCACAGGTTGGGGTTACAAGCAATACTGCTGTAGTGGTTCCAAGACAATTTAAATATAATTTCACTAAGTTGCACAAAAATTTTTAATTAAAAAAATAGTCCTGGCTGGAGTGGCTCAGTGGATTGAGTGCCAGTCTGCAAACCAAAAGGTCACCAGTTCAATTCCCAGTCAGGGCACATGCCTAAGTTGCAGGCCGGGTCCCCAGGAGGGGACCTATGAGAGACAACCACACATTGATGTTTCTCTCCCTCTCCTTCTCCCTCCCTCACCCTCTATCTAAAAACAAATAAATGAAATCTTAAAAAATATATATATGTTTATTCATTTTAGAGAGAGAGAGAGACATCAATTTGTTGCTTTCTGTATGTGTCTCGACTGGGGATTGAAACTGCAAATTTTTGGTATATGGGATGATGATTCAATTAACTGAGCCACACAGGCCAGGGCTGACTTGCACAAAATTTAAATAGCCCCTTCAGATGTGTACCTGTTATAGACTGAACTGTGTGTCCCCAATAATTCAGACATTGAAGCTCTAGCTCTCAGTTTGGAGATAAGATCTTTAGGGAGACATTTAAGGTTAAATCAGATCATAAGGGGTAGGCCCTAATCTGATAGAATTGGTGTCCTTATAAGAAAAGAAAGAGAGACTAGAGAGTACACCCTCCCCCTATCTGCCTCTCTCCTCCCCACCCTCTCCCCACGTGTGCACAGAAGAAACACTATGTGATGATACAGAAAGAAGGTAACCGTCTGTATACCAGGAAGAGAAAACTCACCAGACACCAAACCACACAGCACCTTAATCTTTAATGTCTAATTTCCAGAATGGTGAGAAATAAATTTTTATTGTTTAACCCACCCAGTCTATGGTATTTTATTATGGCAGTACTAACAGACTATTACAATACCTGTTTTGTTTTTGTTTTTCAAAAGCATACATACAGGGTCCAGCAGAAGTAATGCCTGCTTGAGTGTGGTTGGTAGGGTAATAATATGGGTGTAATACTTTATAGTTTTAATTTGAACATGTCACCTAAAACGTCATATGGTGTGCTTGAGTGTGATGTTGTTATGTTACAGAAGTACATGCTTATGACTTTGTAATAAAACATTTTGTAATAAAAAGGGGGTGTTACTTGTGCCAGACCCTGTATACTTGTTATTTCTCTACCCGCTCCTCCCCCCAAAAAACCCAACCAGAAGGACAAAATAATAATCCAAACTTGTAAAACTATATAATGCTTGGAAAAGATGATGTAATCAGGAGCAGTTTAAAAACAGAAATGCAATTTTAATGAAATAGAAATGAGGCAAAATTGCAATCTTCAAATGAAAAGTGAAATAAGTCTAATTAGGGCTTAATCTGTACCTGGCTCTGTGCTTGGCTATAAGAGGCTGAGGTGGGCAACACAATGTTGAATAAAATCTAGTCCCTTCCTTCAAGGAATTCAGCCTTTCATGGAAGAGACAGGCAAGTAAACAGACATTAAGAAAGCAAAGTTGTATGCTACAG
The DNA here is from genome assembly GCA_004027735.1 of Carollia perspicillata. NCBI lineage: Eukaryota > Metazoa > Chordata > Mammalia > Chiroptera > Phyllostomidae > Carollia > Carollia perspicillata. The sequence goes on from PVKM010003182.1 coordinate 39,187, forward strand.
AGAAGGAGCATCTTACACATTGGTCAGGGTTTGGGAGGCTGGAGTCAGGGAAGACATCTCAGAAGAGGTGGTAGTAAGCCCAGACTTGAAGGAAGAGCATGAGGCAACTGGGTGAAGAGAGTAACTGCCCTAGAAACTGGAAGAACCCACAGGAATCACTCAAATGCTCTACCCTAAGTAGCTCTTAGCTCCCAGAAGAGAGAGACCAATACACACATAATGACTTTGCAAGGTGATAAGTGTGGTGACAGATGTGTCACAAGGCATTCTGAAAGCACAGAGCAGGGCACCTACAAAGCCTAGCCTTTGGGTCTGTGAGGGATGCCTTACTCAGAGCAGGTGGAGGGAGCTAAGGTTTGAAGCCAGAGGTCATTAGTCAAGTCAGTTAGGTGAAGGTGAGAAAAAACGTGGGGCTAGGAGAATTCCAGGCAGTGGGAACAACTACAAAGACATACAAGCTTGAGATGGTTCGACATAGTTGAGAAATGCAGGCAGTTTGGAATGCTTATAGTGCAGACTTTCAGGGATGTGATGAGAGATAAAGTTGTGAAAGTTGATAGGGGCCAGATCATGTGGTGCCTCATGGACCAGGGAAAGGAACTGGACACAATCTGGTGTGCCATGAGAAAACATACAAGGGTTTAAACAAGGGAGAGGCCTGATCTGTTTGGCATTTTAGAGCGATCTTAGTGGCTGTGAGACAAAAGGCAGAGACCTTTTAAGAAATTGTCAACCATCCAGAGAGCAATTCAGGCAATGACACTGTGAATAGAGAAAATGGCAACAGATTTCAGAGTCAGTGTGGATGAAGAACTGAGAGAACTTGGTTATGGCCTGGAGATGGAAGGTATCAAGGAATCCTCTCAGGGATGTCCAACTTGTGTCCCATGGGCCATGAGTGGCCCAGGATGGCTATGAATTTGGCTCAACACAAAATCATAAATTCACTTAAAACCTTTTTTGCTCATCAGTTTCCCTTAGTGTTTGTATATTTAATATGTGGCCCAAGACAACACTTCTTCTCATGTGGCCCAGAGATGTCAAAAGGTTGGACACCCCTGCTAGGGTTTCTGACTTGATCAACTGGTTGATTGGAAAGTTGTCATTCATTAAGATGGGGGACCTTGGAACTCATTTTCCCAATTTTCTATTTTTACAGGTGAGAAAATTAAACTTGGCCAATATAATTCAAAAGATGAGTGATAGGTGCCACTATAAATCAATGCTACTGATTCTTTGCCAATTAATTGTTTGTGTGTGCCCACATGCAACCAATTTAGTTTTTTTGGATATGCCTGTGGGGGGGTATGGCAGAGAATCTTCTCTAGATTCTAGAATTAGTAGATTTAGAATTAGTAGATTTAGAATTAGTAGATCTAGAATTAGTAGATTTCAAATATAGAAGAGGGACCTGGAGGGATAAAGTTTCTGGAGTGAAGAGCAAAGAGATGGTAATGGCAGCTGTGGATTGTGGGGTAGATGAGATAAGATGCTTTAGGAAGGATGTACACAGTGCAATGAGAAGGAGTCTGAGGATGAAATCTAGAGAAACACTAACAGTTATAACAGAGGAAAGAAAGCAATCAAGTAGACTATGGAGGAATAGACAAAAAGGGGATGGCAAATGAGGAAATAGTGGTGACATAGAAACCAAGGAGGAAGAGAGCTCCAGGAAGGGAGAAGGGCTTCCTGAGGGTTCAAGATGTTTTTGAGAGATCAAACTAGTTGAGGATTGCTTGTGCCTACTGGCTTTTGTAGTCAGTAGGCCTGCGGCAACATTGGAGAAAGTGGTAGGGACGGTGGTTTGAGAAAAGAAGGGAGGTAAGGAAGTTACTGCCTTTCTCTGTCCTATTATCTGTACCCTCTGTTGTCCCTTGTCAACACAATATATTCATGTACTATTCTACAGATCAGCAGAACCTGGGCTCAAGGGGCAGAACAAAAAAATTAGTCCCCAAAGAATTTTTCCTCACTTTATTCCTACTTTAGTTCAGCGAGGCCCATGCTCAGAGGCACAGACAGGTTCTGACAGGGGTGGAGAGGTGCATGGGAGGTCCCTGTATGTCTCAGAGTTGATTAGTTGGGGGATTTAATTAATAAAAAGATGCCACCCTTCAACTCCTCTAAGCGTCTTTTACTCTTCCTTTTTAGCATTTCCATTAATATCTTTTCTTCACAATGTTAGTAACCTATATTGTTGAAAGGCACTCTTTTGGACATGCCCTTAAAGAGAGTAATAACCTTTTCTGTTTTTGCTTTTCTCCATGTCTGTTAGCAGGAAATTCTGTTCACCAATTGGAACAGAATTTCCAGTACGAACAGATCCTATGTATGGAATGCATCATTTTAAGTAAAATATATGAGGGATATCCATGATCAAAAGTAATGACGTGATGACAGAAGAGTCTAATATCATTTCATTTAAGAAGTAGGGAATTAACCATGTTTGCCATTGTCATCATCATCATCATCATCATCATCATCATCATCATCACAATTATTATTTACTAGACTTTTTAATTTACTCTTCATAACCCCAAAATGCAGATATGATTAATTATTCTATTTTATGAAGGATAAAACAAAGGCCCAGAATATGGACAGCAGGACCTGCTCAGGTTCACAAGTCAGTAGCAGAACTTGGAGTTGAATACATTCCATAATATAATAAATATCATTAACTGAGTACCTATGACACACCATAATCTAGAACAGTGTTCTCCCAAGTGGGATGCATGAGTCTCAGGAAAGGGCAAGACAATTGGCTATGGAAAGAATATTTTGGACCTCAACTATATTTATTTTTCTTATCAGTTTCTATTTGTGTCCTTGAGTATATTTTATAATATAAGTAATTAAAATATAAACTCTATTAGATGCATCCACATACTTCATTTGTATATGAATAAATATTCATGTTCAGATAGAGATGTGTGAGCAAAAAGTTTCTAGGTGACTTGTGTAGAGATAGTGATAAACAATACCCTACTACCCTGGCCTCCAACAATTCACACATAGGACTCTCTGTCCCTGTGTCCATGTTCCTGAGCCTGTTGATTTCACACAACTTTAAAGTACCCAAATCCTTTGCATTGTTGGGACCAATGCACAGACCATGAATTTAATTGACAATACAGTTTCTGGAACAACTTATTTTCCAGACTTTTATCCTCTGAGGCTATTTCTCATTGTCAGAAAAAAAATCAGAAGTATCTATGTTTGAACCAGCACCTTCCACTACTCATTTTTATTGATGATAATGTTTCTGGTAGTTGAAACATGAAAAAAAATTAAATTTGAAATATGGACCCAGATAACTGACCATGTTATAGTTTAGCTCCAATTTTCACACATTTCCTAAGCACTGTTTGGCTTTTATATGTTTAATCCATCCATTCATCAGATATTTGTTAAGAACATTCTGGATTCCAGGCACTGTTCTAGGCACTAAGGAATTCGAGTATTCAACTTGTATGTCAGCACATCGCAAATGTTTGCCTTTTCCAAGAGCTAAGTGCTAGGGAGATCTTTAGGTATCTGGAGTGTTCTTTTGTTCCTTGGTTTGACTTTCTTGGCCACCAACAGCCAAAAATGGAGGCACTTTCAGAGTTACTCAGATTTAAATGTCAAATGAGAAGAGAGGAAGAAGATGAGAATTTTTTATTGGTAGAAATGAAGCCACCATTCCAGAAGTGGTTTTCCTTTTGATGTATATAAGCTACACTTGGAATTTTTAGAGTGCAAAAATCAGAATGTGTCTGAATTATTAAGCATCTACCCTATCAGTGTACTGGAGTTTCAAGAGGGCCTAAGTCAGCTGAAAATAAACAATGCCAAACTATAAGATTCCCAAAACCTTTGAGATAAGAATGTGAATCCTATACCATTCTGACATTTCTAGTCATATGGCCAAATCTGGAAAATATTTCAGTCTAACTCTTAACTCATTACTTTACCAAGGTAAAGATCCTGAGCCTGCTGTCTTTATAGAGGCCTGCTTGCACAGCTGGGCCTTGGCTGGTGCCTGGTAACTTGGTTGGCACACAGTTCCCTACACTGATATGAAATTTTCACTAAATAATAAAAGTGGCTCACTGCCTTTAAACAATTTTGAACAAACAATGTGGTTTATGCTGAATACCTACCTGTTTTCCTTCTGGGTCATCTGGAATTTTCGTATGTACTACACAGATGGTGCCTATGTGGTCAGTCCTCAGTAAAAACCCTGGGTACTGGGTCACTAATGAGCTTCTCTTGTAGATGACATTTCACATGCACTGTCACACTTGTTGCTGGGGAAAATAAGCAAGTCCTGTGTGCCTCCACTGGGAAAGGACTCTTGGAAGCTTGTACCTGGTTTCCTCCAGAGTCCTCCCCATGCAACTCATCCCTTTGTTGATGTTGCTCTGTATGTTTTTCAAAACTTTTTTAAAAGGTATTATTTATTTTTAGAGAGGGGAAGAGAGGGAGAGAAATATTAATGTGTGGTTGCCTCTTGAGTGCCCTCTACTAGGGACCTGTCCCACAAACCCAGGCATGTAACCTGACTGGGAATCGAACCAGTGACCCCCTGGCTCCCAGACCAGCACTCAATCCACTAAGCCACACCAGCCAGGGCACTCTGTGTATTTTTGATGTAGTAAATCTTAGCTGTGAGCATGACTAAATGCTGAGCCCTGTACATCATTCTAATGAATCAAGGAACCTCGGGGTGGTCTTGGCAACTCCTGACATAGCTTCTAGAATGTACTCATCACAGCTCACAAAATAAACAAAATAGACTCAAATCCACCCTAGACTCTAAGATCCATGAAGACAATGACCTTGCTGGTATCATTGACCACACTACCCTCAGTAGTTAGTACAGTGCCTAGCACACTAGGGGTATTTGAAATATTCACAGAATGCACAAATGAATGAAAGAATAAATAAACTACAGAACTGTGCATGGTCAATTAAAGCCTTAAGATGATACTTATAAACTCATTGTTAAAGGTAGAAGAATGGTTATTTTAAAAACTATTTCATTGTTTATGCTGTTATAGTTGTCCCATTTTTCCACCTTTATCCCCCTCTATCCAGCCTGCCTCCCACTTCCATAGTCAGTCCCTATATACATGGGTCCTTCATGTATGTTCTTTGGCTAATCCCTTTACCTTCCTTCAAGAAAAATGGTTAAATTCAGTATTGGTTCTGATGTTTACCTCAGGTTCCAATAATTTCTTGTAGAATATATGCCTTAAATTATAATAAAATCTAATTAGAAAATATGACCTAACACATTAGCTTTCTTCTTTTGCATTAGCATAGTATCTGGCATACATAAGACACTAAAATATGGTTGCTTAGTAAACACAGAAATACAGACATAGACCAAGTTCAAACTCTATAATGTAATTGCTACATTGGTTTGTTCTTAGAATAAGAAATCAGTCTATACTGTGAAAATCTATTCATTAGCAAGTCAAAAATTTGCATTTCTTTTCTGAAAAACTTATCTCTACTTCATAGCATCACTTGTTTTAAACAAGATTTCAAAGCTTCTAGCTCTAACCCATTTATCGTAATGATGAGGAAATACGTCCTTGTAGCGTAATGATGAGGAATCATCCAGACAAGGGAAGAGCTTACTCAAAGTCTCAAGGAATCAGGCTACCCTCTTCATGGTAAGAGATGTGTTATAGACTGAATTGTGTCCCCTCAGATTATTGTGTTGAAGTCCTAACTTCCAGTACCTCAGAATGTGACTGCATTTGGAGATAGGGCCTTCAAAGAGATGATTAAGTTAAAAGGAAGCCATTAGGATGGGCCATAATCCAAATGGAAAAGTGTCCATATATGAGAGGGAAACTGGACACACAAAGAGAGCCAGGGATGTGCACATACAGAGGGAGTCCATGTGAGGGCATAGCAAGAACATGGCCATCTGCAAGCCAAGGAAAGAGGCCTCAGAAGAAACCAAACCTGCTAATAACTTGATCCTGGATTGCTAGTCTCCAGAATGGTGAGAAAATTAATTTATTCCATTTAAACCATTCCATCTGTGGTATTTTGTTATGGCAGCCCTAGCACACTAACACAAGTGGTTTCTTATCCTTCTAATGACAGTGTTTGTTACACATCCCTATCAGACCAGACAACAGATGAGGCAGCTGGCAGTCAAAGATTCTAGGAGGCCTGGGCAGCAGATCCTTGCTCCAGCTGCCCAGTGAAATTTAAGGATGGAGGATCCAATCCATACAGTGAGAGCTGGGGGTGAGGGTCAGGGAGGAGCCTGCCAGGGCTGCTGGTTTGAAGCAGGCCTGCTGTGTGCTGGTCATTAGCAGGCAAGTTCCTGGAGATGGCAGCATTAGCTAATGATTACTCCTTGAGGCAGTACAGCTGCCTTTTTGCTTTTTCCCTAACAATTTACATCAGGGGAGGATAAATAATGGGTCCAAATAAAACAACAACCCTCGCCAGGGTCATATGTTTCTAACTACAGTAGGGAGCCCTAGGAAATCTTATAGCAAGAATCTTTTTCTCTTGGCTGATTTCAACATCCTATCCCCAACCCACCACCCCACCCTCTGGCAGAGCACAGCCTCCATAAATGTCAGGCTGTGCATCACTCATTATGGGTTTCAAATTCCCCATTCCAGGCATCCTGGTGAACTCAGTCCTGCGCATTCCCTTATCTCACCTCCCCCAACACTCAGAGGCAATGTACCGTGTATATTTCTGGCTCCAGGCTTGTGTTCCCACTGTATACTTCAACTGGAATGCCCTCCTTCCCTCTGTCTAATTCCAAACCTTTACCTATTTCTAGGCTGAACTAAGGCCCTCTCATCCACGAAGACTTCATTGGGCACCACAACCCGCAGTCTTTTGCTGAACCACAGTAATAGAGTGTGATGATAGTCACATAATAGAGCTATATACAAGAAGCTGTGAAAGCCAAGATGGGAGCAGAGGGTGAGGCAAGGGATAGGAGAGAGGACAAACATCCCTGTTTGTACATCTAGTGTGGCACTTCCTTGCTTGGCACTTAATCATGTGCCACCCTAGGAACCTGTGTGGCATCACAGTGTGACCCTTAGGTCACCTTACATTTTATATATGTTGGTCACTGCTACCTCAGGCCTCCCAAACATTTCCCCTGTCCCCATCATCTCTGATTTACCTATTCTTTACACTGGATATGTTCCCAAGCTGCTTGCAATTCTCTGAACTTAGTTAAGTGTTAAATATATATGTAGAGGTGAATTTAATTCCAGGTTGGCACCTCAGTGAATTTCTGAGAAAACCTAAAAATAACTATCTTGTGATTGTTTTCTGTCATCATTAAAATGTCAATCCAATGCTTGAAGGAAGAGCTAGCTGCTCTCCCTGAACTGTTAGATGCTTAGAAATGTGTGTGAGCTGATAGTGAGTTGCTGGTTACAAAATGTGGCAAAGGAGCAGAGGCTGGAGGAAATAAAAAAATGCCTAACACAGGATCCCACACACTGAAATGCTGGATTAGTTAGTGCTACAGTGAGGGACAGGCAAGGAGACTGGAAATAGCAAGGACAGAACTGGGTTTGGAGTGAGGAATGTTTATTGAGGACCCACCCTATGCCAGGTTCTGTGATTGCTGTATTACATGGATTAACTAATTCAATTGCTTTAGCAACCCTCGGAAGTTGGTGCTTTTATTACACCCATTTCTGACATGAAACACAGTAAGATTAACTGACTCGACCACAGCTAGATGCCTAAAAAGTAAGTAGGGACATAATTTGAAGCCAGGTCAGTTGGACCCTAAGGACTGTGCTGTTCTGCTCACTACTGTGAGGAACTGGTATACACAGTACTAATCCCCATGGTCGTATAATGCTTTAGCTCTTATTTCTTGTTGACTCAACATTTTCTTGGTAGGAATGAGGAAGCTGTGTCTGCTCTTCCAAGTCAAGGTGGGAGCGGAGAAGCAAATGCAGGAGCAGCCCAAGCACTCCCTAATTGTCCCCATCACAGTACTTCCTCCTCACATCAGAGCTTGGAGGGCATATGCAAGCTGGTCCTTCCCCCTCATTGTAGATATTGGGGAAATACATCCCAGGGAGAGTAAAGGGGCCTGCCTTGGATTCATATGATCTTCTTCAAACAAGGGCTAGATCTTATATGAACAGTCTTTTCCAGACACAGTTAAGAGGAACCAACAGCTCAGACCTCAGCAACTTGGCCACTGAACAGAGCAGGGGGAAATAGAAATCTCCTGGGTCCTAATGCCTGACATCAGACTCTCAACTCTCTTTTCATTTACACCCATCTAAAGGTTAAGATGAATCTGTCTTCCCTCTTCTCACCCAGGAAATGCAAGTCACTTGGCACATCCCATGCCCCCTCCTTAAATTGTCCAGTGCCTTCATCCTGCTCTGAAGCATTCTGGTCCTGCAGCTCTCTTTGCTTTGCATCGTTTTGATTATAGAAACTCCCAGAAGTAAAATAATTTATCCTTGCTAAAGGATGCTGCCAAAATCAATACGTGCATTCTATCTTATATAACAGTAGTTTCATTTATGCTAATTAATAAATCCACAATCAATTATTTCACTGTCTACTAATGGAAAATAACAAAAGTGATCCATGTAAATAAATCCGCAGCCCCACAGTCCTTTTTAATCATCTGGAATGGTCTCCACATACAATACACAAATGTGTTCATACTCCAGGTCTGCTTGAATAGCAGAGAGGTCCCTTACCTGCACATTAGTTCTTCAAGTCCAACTCTGTCACAAAGGGCAAATTGCAGCCCTATTGCAATGAATGGGAATTGAAAGGGTAAAAATGTTTAGTGCACACAGCCCACACTCGGTTTCCACTGCATGTTGGTCTAATAAGTCATCATTGCCTTTTGGTTCATGAGTAAAGAAGCAAATCTCTGGTGAACTGTAAATCTCGAGACCAGGGGCTCTGGATAGCATTGTGAATATGATGAAATCACTTTTTCTTCAAGATAAGATCTCAACACTCCTAACTTCCTGCAATAGTTTGAGAACACTGCATATACCGAGAGAATATTGGTATCCTGACATCTTTTAGGACTTATTTCAAACTGGCCACCTTCCCTATAAAATGCCATTGGTGGCAACTAGCTGAGAGAGAGCTATTTATAGTAAGAAAATCAGGACACAGCTCCAGCAGGGCAGACACCTCAACCACCTGATTCTCTGGACACCACCTTATTTCTCATCACCTGATTCTCTGGACAAACAAACAAGTGAAGGATGAAGTTCCAATATAGACTGAGAAGAAAGAAAATATGTGGAGCATCTACAAAGGCATGTGGGGTGACCTTTAACCCTGCTCTGTGCAGTTCAGACTGCCTCTCTCTGGCCTAATCGTGGGCTCCTCATTGTCTCCTTTGTCCTATGTCTTGAATGAAGTGTGGAAAAGTGGAAAGGGTACAGCCTCCAGAGTCAAAGACCTGGACTAACCCTGCCACTTAGGAGCTATGTAACTTTGGGCAATTATGTCACCCCTCTAAACTTCAATCCCATGTCTGTAAATTGGGACTATGCAGGGTTGTCCTGAGGATAAGAGGAGATGATTCAAGTAAAGGAGCTGACACATGACACATGATAGGTCTTCAATAAACGGCAATTGTTACTGCTAATACTGAAGGTCAGGACCCTTTATTCCACCTCTCATCTATTCCTAATAATGATTATTAGTGCAGTGACTTCATGAATGAAAGTAGCTTTTGAGGAGTCCTTGCTATATGTTAGGAACTGTGCTAGATGATATGCATGCCTTGGTAGGGTATGTGAGGGTGGGTGTGAACAAGTAGGGAGATGATGGTTATAATTGAAGAAATAATCTGGTTCCTGAACTTCTGCCAACCTCAATAAACATTATTCATCTTGGAGATGCTAATGTTAGAGTCCCTCAACAAGGCACAATTAATCCAAATCAACATTACTTATAGTATAGCTCACTTAACACATTTGCCCTTCTTCAACAATTCCTTGTGCTCATCCTAAGTAATGGACAGGTGGGAAGGTGCTGCTGTGTGGTTTGCATGTCTGCATGTATGTGCATATGGGCTCACACAATCGCCAGAAAGAAAGGTAAGGGGGAGAAATCTCCTTGCAAGTGTTTGAAAAGAGATTTCTTTTTTTTTTTTTCAGAATTCTTACCTGAGCATATGCTTATAGATTTTACAGAAAAAGGAAGGGAGGGAGAGAGGAGACAGGAATATAGGTTGAGAGAGAGAGAGTGAGAGAGAGAGAGAGATGGACAGACTGCTTCCTGTACATGCCTCAACCAGGAATTGAACCCACAAACTTTTGGTGTACGGGACGATGCTCCAACAAACTGAGTCACCTAGCCAGGGCTGAAAGGTGATTTCTTTTTAAAAAAAATTACTTTATTATTGTTCAATTACAGTTGTCTGCATTTCCACCCCCCAACTCCCTCCCACCCCAGCCAATCCCACCTCCCTCCCTTGCTTCCACCCTCCCCCTTGGTTTTGTCCATGTGTCCTTTATAGTAGTTCCTGAAAATCCTTCTCCCGACTGTCCCCTCCCCACTCCCCTCTGGCTATTGTTAGATTGTTCTTAATTTCAATGACTCCAGTTATATTTGGTTTGCTTTTTTCTTTTGTTGATTAATTTCCAGTTAAAGGTGATTTCTTTACATAAGCCATCCTCCTTCCTTTGAGTTTCTGTGTGATTCTTGGGAAGAAGGATCAGGCAACTGCTGTAAGCCTACCTTGGTATCAGTCTCACTTTGCAAGGTTGCAGCCCCCTTGGAGAACTGAGATTCCAGAACCCCCAATGTGAGTGGGGTAGGATACTGGGGGTGTGGCCAAAACAAAGGAAGACCTTAACAGATAATTTACTACAGATTAGAAGACTGAGAATGACTAGGCTTGCCTTTATCTATACCACCCTACCTCATCCATGATTGTACTTCAGCTCACTATCAAGGCTTCCAGTTTTCTTCTTGTAAACTGATATGCCATAGGGAATTTATCAATAGGTCACTGAGTCAACAGCAGAGCTATATCAGAACCTACATCTAAACAGAGTTGGCCCAGACCCTCTAACACTCCACCAGGTTGGTGCCTAGAAAGCTGCAAGTAAAAGAAAACCTGGAACAAATCAACAAGGACAGGCCAAAATGAAAGCTACATTTTCTTCCAGCTTCCAGGAACATGTGTCTGTACATATATTACATTATCACAAGCACTGGTCTAAATCCTGAATGTATAGATTTATGTTCCTCTCTGGCTCCCGATTGCAGCAGAATCACCATGTTAAGTGTGCCTAAAAGAACCCAGGGGGTTAATTTAAGTCATCTAAAAGGGCCCTTGTCAAAGCTTTTTATGTCCCTTGAGATTTAATATTCTCTACAGTGCTGCCTGGTCTTACTTCACTTGCCATCCAGTTCTTATTAATGATTACTTCTGCATTTGATGAAGGTCACAGACTCAATTTTTTACTCTCATTACCAAACTCAGGCATCACCTTTGAATTGAATAGTGATACTCTCTTGGAGCCCTGAGTACTTAACCACTCTTAGAATAGCTTTGGATGTTCTAATAGCTTAGAATGTTCAAACCTATGAGCATTGAAAGAGCCACTGAGGCAGCATCAGGCTAAGTGGGAGGTATTCTGCCATCCATGCTGTTAAAGCCAGTGGCCAGTCAGACTCTCAAAAAGCAAATTGATAGTGTACCTCTACATGATGTCTGCCCCACTGGACTTGAGAGCAGGGACTGGGAACCTCCATTGTCCAGCATTGTCTGTCATAAAGCAGCCTCATCATCAATGCCCACCAAGGTGGCACCAAGTGTCCTATTTTTAAATCCAGAGGATATTTTTCAAGTCTTAACTTCAAAAGACATGGGCAGCTTTTGACATTGAGAAGCACACTTGGCTTTTTGATATTCACTACTCTTGGCTTTCCTGACCCCACATTATCCTGGTCATCTTTTCAGCTTCTCCTTTACTGCCCCACTTTCTACTTCCAGACCCTTAACTGTAGGTGGTACCCAAGGTTTTGTCAACATCTCACCTAGTTCTTCTTCCCAACTCTCTCTCTAGATCAGTGTTATCTGATAGAACTCCCTGCGATGATGGAAATGCTCTATACCTTTACAGTCCAGTATTGGAGCCACAAGTCATATGTGGCCGTGGAGCAATTAAGTGTGGCTAGTGTGACTGAAGAACTGAATTTTTAATTTCATTTAATTACCATTAATTTAAATTAACAAGTCACACGTGGCTAGTGCCTATATTACTGGGTAGTACAGACTCTTGCATGTGGCAGTCTCATCCCTTTGCCTGGTTTTAGGTTGCACCTGCATGTTTATGCCTCTTCAATGTCCTTTGACTTGATAAAAAAACTGCATGTGGAAGATCTAACTTCATAAATGCTGCCTCTGATAAAATTTCTACTTACAAGCCCAATACATACAATAAATATTTAATAAATGTGAGCATGAATGAAGGGTAGTGAATTAATTTTAATTTCATCCATTCTTATGAGAACTAGATTTTTGGATTGAAAGCAAGACTATTCAGACAAAGAACAAATTAGCTGGTTGATTGTTGAAAAATGGAACATATGCACTTCTGCGAATGTATTACATACCTTCACTACAATTACAACCTGAAGAACCTAGATTCTGTCTTCTGGGGAGGCAGCATAGTGTTGGGGTTAAGATCTGGGTATCTGCAGTCAGACTGCGTAAGTGTGAATCCTGGCTCTATCACTTACGAGATGTAAATGTGGGCAAGTTACTTAACCTCTCAGTGAATCAGTTTCCTCATTATAAAGTAGGTATAATAATAGTACTTACTTTATAGCGTTATTGTGAAGATTAAGTTAAATAGTATGTAAAATTATACATAGTACAATGTTTGGCATATAAGAATGGTAACAATAATAGCTAATACAGACCTGGATTACAAGCTCCTTGAGTTCACTAAATCAGACTTAGACATCAGGAAGTCTAGGGATGCTGGATCTCAGGTCCAATATGAGCATGCCTTAAGGAAATCCCCAAACCCTAGACACCCTTAATAGCAGAACTGCCTAGTTGGCATAGTCCTATACACTCACTTCTGGAGTAATCTCAGCCCCTGGCTCTTCAAGCCTTGAAGGGACTGCTGACACAGCAGCTGACTACAAAATTTCAGAAGATGTTCTGATTTTATAAAGGGACAGATCCCAAAATGGCTGATAGTTTTATCATATCTTACTTTGAGAAGATCCAACCCCCTGTTTAGCTCCCAGAAAGCTATATATATATATATAGATTATATACATTGTATAAATGTGTATAATATAAATATATATAAATTATATATAACATGTATATATCATTATATAAATATGTATATATCTGTTTTATCAAGCTTGCTATAAGCTAAGCAGAGGGTTTCATTGTCTCTAGTTAGGTCTATCTATCTATTCATCCAGATATAAAATATAAATACAAAATGTATTATACATACCATATAATATAATACACACATATATCCTACATATGTAGAGGGGTTTCCCTTATTTGAATGGGTCCTTAATACCTACAACTCTAGCTAGGAAATCAAATGTATCCTTGCTAGTTTGGGGATAGACACATAGCTCCCTCCACAAGCATTTGCAGTCGTCCCTTGTCACATCCACTACATTTGCCTGTGTACAACAGCGTGGCTGTTGTATCTATGAAAACACTGTGTCTCTTGTACAGCAAGTAAGATAATTGAATGCTAAGACCTTAAAGTCAATATTTGTTTTTGGATTGAATGTTCTAGGAACAGTTAATTAACGACCTCATTCATAGCATTATCCTCTATCCTAAATCATGAACCTTAACATGAGGGGCTGCTTTGGCAGATACTAAGGAGTTGGCATTCTTCCCTTTGCATACCATCCCCTCCCCACCTTAAAGTCACCAGCTGTAAAACAAGGCCTTCCATTCTTTTTCCACATGGTAAGCTGCAGTTATGTACTATATCCAGTGCTAAGAATACATCCTCAGTGATGGGACAGCACTGTCACTCTTGCATTTATTTATTGGGCAGGGAGAAAATAGAACTGGGAACTAGCTGAATCAGGGCAGCATAAGTGCAGTAACAACTCACACTGTCAGCTGGCTGCTCTTCAGGAAGAAGCAAGTGGTTATCAGGCAGATACTTTGCTTTCCACCGTGTGCCTGCGACACAGTAGGAAGGAAGACACTGTCAGTTCTATGGATCCAGTCATTCCAAAACTAGGCTCCTTTCCCCCTTCATAAGTGGTGTTTGCTGTGTTTCTAGTCTGTACCCTGAGCTGAGCAGCCCCTTCTTTTGCCCTGGAAGCCTCAGATCCTGAACCCCATGTGAACAGGTCAGGAGCACAGGAACAAACTATGGTTAGGCAACATGTCAACCCTGAACCTGGGCCAAAGGACTCTCGGCAACTTTTTTCAGAGGAAAGCATGTGTAATTAACCCTCTGATACTCTAGCTGAATAAAATAAAATTCTATTGTTCTGCCTGAATTAAATCATGGGTATGGGGCAAACTTCTAACCCCTGCTGATTGTAAACATGCAACATTTTTACAAATAGTATAACAGTTACTAGGTGTACACCCTTATGCATGTGCCTCAACATCTTAGTGCTGAACTTGTCAAAATATGACCCGAAGGTCAAAGCCAGTGCACTGCCATCTGTTTTTACATTAAAAAAATACCTAGATGTTAAGTGTACAGCTTGATGAGCGTTTAATATTTACTTATTTAATTTTAGAGAGAGGGGAAGAAAGACAGGGAGACTAACATTAATTGGCTGCTTCTCATGTGCTCCCCAGCCATGGACTGAACCCACAACCCAGGTAAGTGCCCTGACCAGGAACCAAACCAGTAACCTTTTGCTTTGTGGGATGATGCCCAACCAACAAAGCCATACTGGTTAGGGCTACATTTTTAAGTGGTTGAAAAAAAGAAGAATATTTCATGATACATGAAAATTATACAAAAATACAAATTTCAGGGTCCATAAGCAGAACTGTATGGGGACACAGCCATGCCCACGTGTTTGTGTATTGTCTGAGGTTACTATCTAACTTTTCTAACAGTGGCAAAGTTGGGGCAGAGATTGAAAAGCCTAAAATTTCTACTATCTAGCTGTTCATAGAAAAAGTTTGCCAACCACTTCCTTAGTGTTGCAATAGCCTCTTTTATAAAATACTTTTATTAACTGTTACTTTTATGTTAAGACTTTTATAGGGATCAAATTAGGTGATGTGTATAAATGTGCCATTTTAAGAATCTGAAAGGCAACGCGGAGGCAGGAAATAAATCTGGGGTCTTCTGAGATATGGCTGTTACCATTTTTCAGTTGGCTCCTTCTTGATAATGACAAGGATCTATTCAACACAATAAATATGTCCTAAGCCTCTAAATTGCAAAAAATTAGTTAAGAACTCAAGAGTAGGAGGGACCTTAATTTGAATATAAACTCTATCATTTGCTTAATATATAACTTGGAGAAGTCTTGTGGCCTCACTAGACCTCTTTTCTAATCTGTAAAATGGGTTAATAATATTTCACCCTATTTAGTGGTCACAACTATCCAGTGAGAGAAATAATTAGCTATGTCAAAGGGCTTTTTAAATGCAAAAATAAAAATGTCTTGCATACTGGTTTGATTATTGTTACATGTACTGTCTCTCCCTATTGACTTGGGCGGACAGCCCCTTCAAAAATACCAGATCTATTAAGCATGGATTCCTCTTACAGAAAGTAATTCCACATGTCGGCTTTCTCCTGGTAGGATTCTGTGATCCTGTCCTCTATTTTACACTCTACTGGCTTCCACCAGTAGAAAGCTAGATTCCTTCATCTCTGTGCTACCATGCCAGGCACCATGTTCTGATGCCCATTTGTCACATAGTGTAAAGCACATGAGACATATTTCCAAACAAATCAAGTTAAGCAATTTGAATTAGAGATGACCTGGAAATTTCAGAAAAAAATGTAGCCACAAATAAATGGACAAGTGCTATGTTGTAATGGTTAAGAGGGCTGGCTAAGCAGCTGTATAGGCTTGGGTTGAATCCCCACTCTTTCCTTTATTAGCTGTGAGGCCTGGAACAAGCCATACTTATCTCTTTGAGCCTACTAACAACCCTTCAAGGTGTCACCAGGGCCCCAGAGATGTCACCACCATTCCTTACATGACTATGAAAGCTCTGCAGGATCTGGTTCATATACAACTCATCCCCTCCCTCTACTCTCAAGCCTTAATTGGATTTGTTTCAGATCCTTGAATGTTCCACACTCTTTCCCACCAAAGAGACTCTGCATGGGCTGGGAATGAACCGTGTACTCTCATTCAACTCTTGCCCACTTCATCTAGTTAATTAACAGCCATTCATTTTTCAGACTCTGTTTGAGTGCCATTTCTCTAGGAAAGTTCTTCCTAACCCCACCCACATGTCCACACAACTGGTTTGGCCCCTCCTTAGTGACCCCTACTGTACCCTGTATTGCATTTGACACCAATACTTCTGTTTCAAAAGCACAAACTGGATATTATTTGTTAAATGTCTATCTTGCCTATGAGATGACGGGCTGGATCTGTTCACCACTTTATCTCTAGCACCTAAATTGGTGCCTGCTACATAATAGATGGTCAACAAATATGTATTAGAAAACATGAATGAATAGGCTGTGATAGGGTCTTCTTTACAAGACATCACCTTTATCATCTCACAGAGTTAATATCCAGAAAGCTAACAGTTGCACAGTGGTCAGTTCATTAATGACAAAATGACTTGAAGAGCAGGAAGAACCCTTTCAGAGTCACAGTACCAACCTCCCTGCTGACATAGTTTTAGTGCAAAGCTATTTCACTTTGCTGTTACTAGTTAGAATGCTATTAGAAGCCAAATAATGCAGCCCATAGTTAGGGTGTTTAAATATCCTTTTGACATGGCCCATGATTTATTAACATCAACAAAGGCCTAGCTGAGCTGGCTGATATTTCCTTACATTGCAGCAAAACAAGGTGTCTGTTTTCCCCAGCAGGTGTGTGAATCCTGTAAATCCAATTAATGCTAATGACAGTATGTGCCTGCAAAAAGAGCAAAGGGAATGAGGGAGGTTGTTCTTATTACAATCTTCCCACAACCTCCCATTGCCTCAGTGAGGAGGAGACAGTTTCTTTTTTTTTTTCTTTTGGAAAGATCAATAATATCACTCACATTGTCCATGTCTTTTTCCCCAAGATAAACAGAAGCTCCACATAAGCCCATTTTGAACATAGTATACTGAACTGTGTTCTGTGGCATTCAACTATGTTTCCTGAAATTAAGGCTTGAACACATGCCCTGGGGATTTCATTAAAATGCAAATTCTCACTCATAAGGTCTGGGGTGTGGCCTTAGATCCTGCATTTCCAGCTGCTGGTGCAGGGACCACACCAACAAGTGAGGCCCTATGGGATCCTGCAGTCTTTCTCTTGTCTCATCAGTGATAACTGATGTGATCAATAATCATTTTAAGGCTCTGCAAATTTCTTC
Organism: Carollia perspicillata; assembly: GCA_004027735.1. Taxonomy (NCBI): domain Eukaryota; kingdom Metazoa; phylum Chordata; class Mammalia; order Chiroptera; family Phyllostomidae; genus Carollia; species Carollia perspicillata. The sequence continues at coordinate 56,726 of PVKM010003182.1, forward strand.
TGAACCATCACAAAAGAGCAGAAATTCAAGACATCAATTTGAAATTCTGGGGGCCATGGTTAAGCATTCTCCAATAAAGAGACACTCTGGAAAGCTAAGAGGTGTTTCAAATGTGGCATATGATGGTTATAAGCAGAGGCTCCAGTCAAAAAAGACATGGGCAATCCTGGCCTGTCCAGTTACTAGGTGAGGGACTCTGGCCAGGGCATTTAACCTTTCTGAGCATCAGTTTTCCCATCTGTGAAAAGGGCTAACAACTACAGAGGGGAGTTTGGAGGACTAGAGACTAGACATAGAGTTCAGAGCCTGGCACTGGTAGTATCAGCACAGCTAAGGGTCATCTTGGCCCCATGAAACCTGGCTGCACTTAGAACCAGTACTAGCTGGCCAACTAAGTCTCCCAATTGGCAGTTTCCTCTATGGGAATATCTGCTCAGAGAAGGGGTATCTGGAGGGACTACAGAGCTAAAGAGGTTTAGGACTTGGCCCTTAGCCTTTTGTGATCAGTACTGCTATCAGCCCAACAGACGCAGCTTCATGGAAGCCTGGAATCATCTCAGACATGCCTCTCTACTGCCATGGTAACTCTTTCAGGCCTGGTTGTTGAGGCACCTATCATTCTTGCTCCAGATACAATCAAAGTCTTTTTAAAAACTAGAAAATTCTTTTCTCTGTGAAATTTGAAGAAGTTTTGTAGTTTTAGGCATGCATTTTCTGGTGTATTAGTTCTGAAGTTAAATGGTCCAAATTTCATGCCTGATATTTTGTAGACAGTCCACTATTGTAATTCTTTTAGCATCTACCCTTTTCAAAGTCAGAACAGAAGTTAGCTTTAGGGTTAGTAACCAGAGTGGCTGTTCTTGGGGTGATGGGGATGTTCTGCTTCTTCATCTGGGTGCTCATTGTTTGGGTGTGCTCCATTTGTAAACAGTAACAATTAATTATATGAGTACTCTTCTGTATATGTTATACTTTACAACAAATTTTAAAATATGAGGGGGGACCCCGCAAAACCAGAATTATCTTCTGGAGGGCAGACTCTTGTAGTACAGGCTTCTCCCGCTGGCGAGTATTCTAGCAACCCATCTGTATCACTGGACTAGCTGGCGTTGTTGTGAGAGGCTGCAATTTGGCTTCTGTGAATTTTGTTGAAGAATCTGTCAATGCATTTGTGCATTTCATGATGGGTGATTTACCAGCACACCTGCTTATACCACAATGAGTGTTCAGCAGTTTTTGACTCAAAACAGCATGACCCCTGTGCCCCACCCTCCCTATTCAACAGATCTCCCCCGAGTGACTTTTTTGTTTGTTTCCCTAGATGCAAAAAGTCCTCAAAGGGAAATGTTTTGCTGATGTGGAAGAGGTGAAGCAAAAAATGGCAGAAACACTAAAAGGCATCAAAATCAACAGGTTCAAAAACTATTGAGCAGTGGAAAAAATGTATCGATAGTTGTATTGCATCAAATGGAGGATACTTGGAAGGTGACTGAAGTTTAAACATAAGAATAAATAAACAAGTTTTTAATAAATTAATTCTGTTTTGGGGGGCCCTCCCCTTGTATGCCATTCATATAATTCATCTACAAAGACTATGCAATGTTGTGAATAAATGCTTTAACGTTCAAAAGGCAAGAGTAAGTAGTATAGCTCTGACTGGTATGGCTCAGTTTGTTGGGTGTCATCCCTCGAAGCAAAAGGGTCACCAATTTGATTCCCAATTGGGACACATGCCTGGGTTCCAGGTTCATTCCCTGGTCAGGATGCATACAAGAGGCAACCAATCGACGGTTCTCTTTCGCATCAATGTTTCTCTCCCTCTCTTCCTCTCTCCCCCTCTCCCTTTCCTTCTCACTAAAAAAAAAATCAATAAATAAAATCTTAAAAAATACTTAACATATTAGGAAAAGACTAAGTAGTATAGTAACATTTCACAAGTGGCTGGGCTGTGTGCCAACAGCCTAGAAAGTAATGTCCCATTAATTTTCATGATCAGCCTTTCTTTTATTTGGATCTACATGTGAAAAGATGCATGAAACAGATTCATGGAAACCTATAACTCTTGTGGGGAGAGTAGGAAAGACTGAGCAGTTTAGAGTACAGAATAGCATAGTCCTGACTTGTTTGTTTTGGTTCAATCCCAGGTGATATCTAATGGTGTAATGCTATAATAGTCAACATCCAGCATCAGCTGTCAGTCATGAATCAGCATTAAACATGACTCAGCTGACTGTTGTAATCCAATAACAGTATCGACAAGCTTGATCTGTAACATACAGAGCAATAGTATATCCTTGATCCATGACTACTTTGCAAGTAGTCATGAATGGATCCTATTTCAAGGTTGTCACCAAGATTAGGGTCATTTTCTTGAAGATACATTTTTGTGAACATACAGAAGTGTTAAAGAAGAGTTGCATTCACTTTCTGCTTTCTTATACATTACAAAGTATTTATAGTAGACCTAATGGTAACATGATGGGGTAGTTAAGCACATGGACTTTGGTATCAGATCCAGGTTCAAATCCTTGTTCTGCCACTTACTAGCTGTGTGACCTTGTACAACTTAACCTCTGTGTCTCAGTTTTGTTATCAATGGATCAGGTTATGAGGATTAAAAGACATAATGTTTGTAAAGTATAATTATCCCAGTGATTC
>PVKM010003183.1:0-59426 GCA_004027735.1 Carollia perspicillata
ACATTATGCCATTAAAAGCTCCAGCTGGAAGGAAGTGCCTCTGAATGGAGTCCAAGAGAAGAAACAAAGAAGATGGAAACCAGATGCCACTTAAGTCATCCCCGGGTGAGTCATCATTTTCTCCTGGAAAGTGTCTATCTCAACACTGCACATCTCTTCAGAAAAACCCTCCCTCAGCCTGTGTGTGTTTTAGCCATCCATAGGAGACTAACATATTTTGAATACTGTTGGCATACAGTAAATGTATACATTGTACTAGTAATAACAGATAAATATTTATTAGTTAGGTTTTGTATCTAACATAAGATAGTCATTTCCTTCACGGGTCCTTTATACACTCTTATTACAGTCCCCTTGCTACCATTCCTCACTAACTGCTCGCAGGACTGGAAGTGAATGTTTTAGCTTGATAAAAATTCAGGATTAAAAACAACTAACAATAAGACCAACAAAACCCCCGTTAACCTCCAGAAGTTTAGAATGAGTTGGTTTTCATGTATACCTTTTCCTGTTTTTTAAATGTTGACTTAATCTGATGTCTGTGAAATGGATCATATCACACCCAAAGTTGAAATCTTAACCATTTATTCATTCAGATATGAAAACAAGCCCCAAACCCAGTCAATACTATTTTTTTTTAAGTAAAAGAAGATCCTTGTTTTCCCAGGGTGACTTTGAGAAACTACTTATGAAACTCTTCTAGAATAATATTCAATTAAGCCAGTAGCAAAAATGTAATTAGCAAGATCAAATTTTGTTAGAATTGCATATATGTATGTATATATAATACTATATATGTATATTTGTGTGTGTTTAAGACTGAGCATATGGATTTATTTATAATTGCTTTAAAAAATTTGATGAAGAATCAGTGAAGGGAATAAATTGATAAGTGACTTAAAGATAAGAAGAGCTCTATCAGTAGAGATTGTGATAATTTTATGGAAGATGAAAAGGAAGTGAATAGTGTTGATGGATGAAGCAGCATCCCAGATAAACTCAGGAGAAGGCTGTAGAAAGAGTATAAATGTTTCTCCCAAAAAAGTCTTGGGGAGTCTCCATGCTGGGCATTAACACAGTCAGAGCTCAGGACTGGAAAAGGAGCCAAAAGTTCTCCAGGGAATGGCTGTGCCATTTGCTCTTTCTCACCCTTTTTCACCTTTCCTGGGCGTGCAAATGAGCCAGTGGGAAAAGATTCAGAAACACTCCCCCCATCCTTAAGATCTGCTCTATTGAGAAAATAATATTGCTACCTAGGTTGAACTAAGGCTCTTTGTATGGGATATGGTATTCTACAGTGAAGACTTCTGGTTTTGGTGATTTTGGGAAAAGAACACCATTTGCTTGATTCCCTATACTAGCACCCTGAAAGAAGGCTTGTCCGTTGGCATGTCCCATGATGTACACAGACAGTCCCCACCTTTGGAGGGGTGCTGCTTAGGACGACATCTCTACCCAGTGGAAGAGAACTATACCACCCACATCCAGACCCTTCATTAGTTTCCTAGTCTTTCCTTCATAAATATTTTTAATAATCATGAATAATCAAGCTGATATAAGTGGGAAATGTGGAGTGAAAGAGAACTCTTGTCAGTTTAATACCAAGGGATGCTATCAAAAACCAAAGGCTCAAGAAACAGAAGTTTAGGTATATTGTTTAAAGTTTGAATCATCATTGTGGTTTGCCATCTTGCGCCCATTTCCAGTTCCTGTGGCCAGTACAACTCTGATCTTGGTTAGGAGTAACCATTGCTCTTCCACTCTCAGCCCACATGCTTCGGGGGAACCTAAATGCCGGCTCTGCCCCCCCCCACCCATGGAATATAAAACCTAGACCAAGGCCAAAGTGGGAAATCCAAGCCATTTGCTATGATCACTGGCTTTGAAATGAGCAAGCCAAGCTCATCTGCTTAGAAATAGTCCCTCCCTCCTTCTCGCTTCCATGGCAGGAGTATACCACCCCATTCTGCTGATTTGGGATGCAGTCATGCAACTTTATTTGGCTAATGGGATGTGCTAGTGCAGCTGGTATTATTTCTTGTGCCTCCATCATCACCATTGGAGCATGCTTGGAGTAGACCACCAGTCCCTGGAGGAAGAGGAGAGACACGTGGAGCATTGCTGAACTACTGGAATGGGGAGATGTGAGCAGTCGCAACCTAGATCAGCAGAGCCACCCAACCAAACCCAACCTAGATCCGCTGACTTCAGCCAATCCACAGATATGAATTAAATAGGCCCTGGCTGGTGTATGTAGCTCAGTGGATTGAGCACGGGCCCGCGAACCAAACAACTGCAGTTCAATTCCCAGTCAGGCCACATGCCTGGGTTGCAGGCCAGTTCCCAGCAGGGGATGCACGAAAGGCAACCATACACTGATGTTTCTCTCCCTCTCTCCTTCCCTTCCCCTCTACAGATAAATAAATAAAATCTTAAAAAACAAACAAACAGATATGAATTAAATAAATGCATGTCATTGTACACCACTGAGATTGTTCATGTTTGTGTGTGTGTGTTTAACCCACCATTATTGTGGCCACTGTTAAATAGCATGACGATAAAGATGCAGGCATTCTTTCCTGATGGCTTGGAATCTAAAAGGATACAAGGTTTGAACTCCTGTGGCTGTGGCTACCACATAGAATTGAAGGATGAAGCCTATGGACTGGGGAGAGATGATCTGAAATTGAGTCCTGCTTGTATGGTTTGACTCTGAATTTAGACTTCCTAATCTCAGTTCTACTGCAGTTTTCTTGTTTTTATGAGTCAGTAAATTCTCTTTTTATTTCTCAAATAGGTCTTAATTGGATTTTTTCCCACTTGCAACCCAAAGAATCTTAATTGATACCAGTGGAATAATTAAAATAATTAACAAAACTTAGGAGGAAAGAAGGTTGTGGAGGAAGAACACACAGACTAATTCCTCATCTTGCACGGCACAGTCAATCACAAATGTAGGCATGTTTTCCGGACTTAACAGAGGTGAAAATGAGAGAGGACTGAAAGGAGAAATAAGCAATGGTTGTTACCTGCGGTTATAGGATATGGGAGTGTGACGGGAGGATGAGGTGCTTATTTTTTTTAAACTTATGTAGATTTATGCTGTCCAGTGCACAGCCACTAGCCACAGGGGCTATTTAAATGTCAATAGATTAAAAGTGAAGACAGTTTCAAATTCAGTTCCTTATTCACAGTAGCGGCATTTCTAGTGCTCAGGAGCTACCTGTGGCTAGTGGCCACCATACTGGATAGTGCAGATGTAGGATATTTCCATCACTGCAGAAAGTCCAGTCAGACAGCATTTTAGGAGAGTGTCAAGAGTCAGTGTGTAAAGCCAATCAAATGAAAACCATTTAAATATACCACTCAAAATTGTATCATTGGAGTTTAAGGGTCCTGGGCCCTGGAAATAAACTGCCTGGGTTCAAATTCCAGCTCTGACACTTACAAATTACAGAACTCTTGGCGAGACATTGATCTTTCTGGACTCTCAACTCTCTTACCTGCCAATGGCACAGTACACACAGAGCCCTCTCACAGCAATGCTGTGAAGATTAAGTAAGCTAATATGTATGATGTTATTATCTATTTTGTGTTTCTAAGAGTGCCTAGCATTTGGTAGGGACTCAATAATTGTTTTATTGTGTATCCTTCTGTAAATTAGGGTTTGTTTTACTATGTGCACACATTTTCAAAATAAACTGTATGCATATATGAGATTTATATATAATATATAATATATTATATATTATATATAATATATATAACTATGAACTGAACTATGTTCAGTTCAGTTCATAGTTCAGTTCATGGGATATAAATGTTTTCAATTCCTTTCTTATACATTTCTGTATTTTCCAAATTTTCACACTGATCACGTATTATTTTTATCACCAAGTAAAACAAAGTTTTTATTTTGAAAGACACCAACGTATTTTGAGATGAATAATGTGCTACATCTGGTTTGTTTGCCTTTGCTGATTTGGTCTATGGGGGCCATTATATAAACTTCGTCATTAGTCAACTGGGGCATCTTGACCTCTTTCATGGACAATTACAAAATCCTCCTGGCTGGTCCCGCCCCTGTCCAGCTCCGCTCCAGTCTCCACAGCACTGCCAGAGTGATCCTTCCACGGCACAACACTTACAACACTGCCCTGCTGAAGACCTGTCAGTCTTTTCCCGTCCTTTACAAGTTGAGTGCCAGTCCAAAGCCTGACCCACCAAAGCCTTTGCATTCTAATCTAGCCCGTGGGACTTTCCCTTCGGAGGTGGTAGGAGACTGGAAAGACAGGCAAGATTAGAATGCAAAGGTTTTGGTGGATCACGCCAGTGTCTACCCATAGTCCTCAGGGAGGAGCACTGTTCTACACATTTTCCGTCTCAGGAAGTCCCATTTATTCTGACCTATATAACACCTGCCCTCTGTGGAGGTTTTCTAGTCTCCCAAAGCGGAGCTCAGAGCTCCCACTCCAATCACACCTCTGACTCAGCCTCTTCCACCGAACTGCAATCATTTGTTTACATTCCTGACTCACCCTCAATTATGTGTTCCTTGAGGGTGTGGCATCTTTGCCTTCCTGTGTTTAGCCCAGAAATTGACCTTAAATAATGCTCAATAAACAGTTGTTGCAAAGATAGATTTAGGAATAAATTATTTTAAAGTAAATTTATTGTCTTACTAAAACAATAAGGGTTCATGGTAGAAAAATTAGAAAGTTCAGATAAATCAGAAGCAGAAAATGTAGAGCACACCTAACCCTACCTCTCAGTAACCCTTCACACCTAGGTGTGCATCCACAGGCTACTTTAGAGGTTCTTAAGCTTTCTCAGTTCATGGTACCCTTAGTGTTTCAGGAAGTTTTTCTAACACTTTAAACCAATATAAATTAATGTTTATTATGTAACTAGGTCCAAACAACCTATTAGACTTCTTAGTGATAGTTCGCACAGTGTCCACAGGTGTAGCTGTACTTTCTTTGAAAATTTAAAATATCCTGTGAGCTCATTGCAGTACCACAGGGTGCCTTGGCACAAACTTTGAGAACCATTGGTCTAAACTATCAAAAAGGATCTTATCAAAGAATATATATTGTTATATCATAGAACTGTTTTGTTAACCTGCTATTTCTCGTTAATAATAAGGAAAAAAAACAACTTTCCTTCTTGATAGTTATTTATCTAATGATACCTAATATTTGACAAGTATCTAATATGTTTCTTATGAGGAAGGCATAATACTATATCATTAGCTTCATGAAGAAACTGAGGCACTGAGAATTTAAGAAATGTGTCCAGTGTCCACAGCTAGTAAGTGGCACAACCAGACTGTAAGCCCAATTCCTTACCTTAACTACCCTAGTCTAATGTCTTTCAGTATTCACAGCTGCTTTCATGGGGAAGTCCAGTTACAATGTTAGATTGGAATAACCCCATTGTAATATATACATATTATAATTCATTTTACAAAATTCCAAATATTAGCCATCTAAATTGCTTCCAGTTTCTCACTGTTCTTGAGAACCTTGAAATGAACACCTTTGTAATTAAATCAATTCCTTCCTATTTATTTCCTTGTGGAAAATTTTCTAGAAGTAGAGTTACTTTGTCAAAGGACAAAACGTATAAACTCCAAGGTTGCTGGTACATATTATCAAATTATTCTACCTGAAAATGTGGGTAAATTTCTATTCCACTATGTTTTTTCTCATCCTCACTAAAACATTTTAAAAAATCATTACCAACAAATAAAGGGAAAAAGTGGTAGCTTATCCTATTAATTTGCACTGTTTGACATTTAATGAGGGTGAGCATTTTTACCTTAATAACCAGAATTTGTTTTTTTACTTTAGAAAAAAAGAAACAAAGCATTAGAAGCAAGATGACAGCTGGAAATGGTTGGGAAAGCCCCTTGCTGGACCTGTCCACATTCCACTCAAGAGTCATCTCAAGCTCCTCCAGACCCATGTCCCATGTTGATTTTGGCAATGAGAAGTGATGCTCATGACAACACACAGTCTACATTTTCCAAGCCAGGCATTATTTCTGCATCCTGGCTTCCTCGGGCAGGAAAATATACTCTCCTTTTGCAGACATAGCCACAAGGATCGAGTTTTGGAATTGGTGGGGAGAATGGTAGACAGGGATTCGGGGGTCTTGGGCCCAGTCCTGCTGTAACCGTCAGAGAGTCATTCAACATCTCTTAGTTTCAACTTGTGTACTGAAATGACCACTGCTTCTCAAATTGTTCACAGAAATAGTGCAAAGATACAAGAGAGTGAAAATGTGCTCCTAGGGCTAGTACCTTGGTAGTGTTGACCTCAAGAGACCCATTGCAGGTGTGCAGTTTTTATCTCCTTTCAAATTCAGACCAAATCTGCCTTCTCCATCAGATAGATGTTGGTGTTTTTAGTAGACAAAAATGTTCTGTTTGTTCTCTTTGTTGCTTTTCTCAAATAAAGTTGTTCTAAGAAGATGCACTATGATTTGATATACTGCTTCAAGGACCCTAACACATTGCTATGCACTCCACTTTGAGAAACAAGGAATTATCTGTAAGATTCCTCCTACCTCGGTCAGCATAATATTCTTGACAACACAGTTCGCTCTTCAGTTAACCATAAAATGTGAGATCACTATTCTTGGAGTGATTAATTTTCCTATAGGGGTCAGCATTTTTTCTTCCCATTGAGTTCCTCGGTCCCTGGTACAGAGATGACCCTTCCAGTCACTCTGGACCATACCTGACCATCGCCGCTTAGGCTGACAATTTAAGTCCAGATGCTAAAATCACTAGTAATAATGACACTGTTCCCACCTTCACCCTCAAAACAACACCCAGGTTTCTCAAATAACTCCCTTCTTTCTGCCCTGAATTTGTTTCGTGATTGAACTAATGTGCTGCAGTAATGGAGAAACATTGTTCTTGGCATAGAAAGATCTAGGCTGACTTCTTAGAACTTGGGCGAATCACAACTTCCCTGGAGCTCAGTTCCTGCATTGCTGAAATAGAAACAATCATAGCTCTTACCTGCCTGCCTTACAGGTGTGTGATGAGAAACACATAAACAAACCTTGGGGCTAGGGGTAGGTGTTTTTTTTAAATTGAATATCCATCCTTAATCCAGAATGAAGAAAAAATTAGTTATCATGACAATCCTTCAGTGTGGAATGTGCGTCTGAGAAGGCCGAGCCCTCAGCTGGATGTTGCAGTGGACCTGCTCGTACAAGCTCTCATCAGGCACAGGTGAAACCTTTCGGAAACAATAGTAGGCATTGTTGAGCTGGGTGGGGCAAGAGGGGGAATGTTGGTAACTACCAATGAAACTTAGCCAAGCCCCCATGTGGCAAGACAAGTTCTTTCACCTGTGATTCCGTTTTCTGATTAAGAAGTAACACTAAACTGTAAGATTTAAAACTCCTGAGACATCTAAGCCTCAAAGCTATCCAGGGGCAGGGGTAAGTGTCGCACCAGGTCACACGAAGCCTGGACCCTCTGCACCAGTTTCCACTTTTTTCTGCCCCCCGTCCTTCCCTTGCCCTCCACTTAACAAGTCATACCAGGGGGGAGTAGAAGCCAAGCTTCTTCTCACTGCCAAGCAATGAGGGCCCTTGAGGCTAAATTAGACAAGCTATTACCTAGCAGCTCAAATTGAGCAACTCCAGTGAGGAGACAAGCACAGACGGAGACTACAAGCAAACTGAGGACAAAAATCACAGTAAGATGGAAAACATAGCTGCCACAGCGGAGGAAAAAGGAGCTTCGAGACCCAAATCAAAATAAGCAGGAAATAAAGGGATCATAGGAAAATGGAGTGACCAAACCTGACCTATACATGTCTCACATGTATAGGAACACTCACAGCGTAGCTTTCCCCAGTCTGAAGCCATTGTTTTCCAGCACTTTCTGGCAAGGGTAGAGTTTATAGGTGTAAAGCTGGGCAGTAAGCAGCTGTCCTCAGCTGGGAAGACCAATGAGCAATTCCAGAGATTTGCTCAGATTTGGTGAGTTCACCCCTCTTGTTCCCCAAACAATGGTTTATTTCAGAAAAGGCTTTTGCTTTATGTCATGGGAGTATGTATAATTCCTAAGGTAGAACAAATCTCAGAACTATATCCAAGAAATGTTAATTTAAGCACAAGTCACACATTTTAAATTATTCTTCCCAGATAGGTTTCTTACTGTCTTTAGTCATATGCATATGCATGTCAGCTGCTACTAGCTTTCTGTTTGTTCATTTGTTTCTCTGAGGTGTTGTGGGTTGGTTTGTGTCTTGATTTTTCCTTCTCCCAGCTTCATTCAGAGAGGCATAAAGCAGCAGAATGGAATGGTGGTTAACAGCACAGTCTCTGGAGTCAAATATCCAACTGTACTCCACAGAGCAGAATTTGCTGGGCCCAGGATAAATGAAAATGAAGGACCCCTTATGCAAGAATTATTAAGAATATAAGGAGAGTGACCTCAGAACATTAAACCAAACACAGAGCTCTTCTGACCACGGGGTCCTGTGTGACTGACAGCCCGGCTCGCTTGTCCGTGAGGCTGGCCCTGCTGTCCCATGCTAACCATGCGGTCTGGAAAAGTCACCCTCACGAGCTTGGCCTTCTTATCTTTAAACTAGGGACCATAACAGTACTTATCTCACAGAGTTTCGGAATGACTAAACCAGATGATATTCCTAAATTGCTTAACACAGTGCCTGGCGCATAGCAAGTGCTTAAACATTATTACCAATTCTGTCACCAACTGCCTGCTTTATATCATAATGTTCTTAAGAACCTCAATTTAAACAACAATGATATGCCTTTACACACCTACTACTATGAACAAAATCTAGAACCCTGACAAGCACCAAATGCTGACGAGGATGTGGAGCAACGGGGATTCTCGAGGTGGTAGAGCCACTTTGGAAGACAGTTTAGTTTGGTGGTTTCCTGTACAACTGAACCTATTTTACCATATGATCTAGCAGATCCAGCAGTTGCAACCTCTTACCCAGAGAAGTTGAAACTAGTCTTTATATAAAAATCTGCACACAGATGTCTATAGAGCTTTATGCATAGTTGCCAACACCTGGCAACAACCAAGACGTCCTTCCATAAGCGAATGGGTAGATAATCGTGGTGCACCCAGACAATGGAGCATTATTCAGCACTGAAAAGAAATGTTCTCTCAAGACATGAAGAGACATGGAAGAACCTTAATGCATGCTACTAAATTTCATAAAAACAACCTGAAAATTCTAGTACTGAGTGCTTCCAACTACCTTCTGAAAGAAGGCAAAATAATGGCAACAGTAAAAAAATCAGTGGCTGCCCGGGTTGTGGGTGGGGAGAGGGATGAGCAGGTGCAGTGCACAGGGTGCGTAGGGCAGCGAAAATGCGCTGAGTGATGCCATGATGGTGAAGCATGCCGTTATATATGCGCCCAAACCCATAGCACCCAAAACACCGAAAGCGAACCATAATGTAAACTATGGCCTTCGGGTGATTATAATCTGTCACTATATGTTCATCCTCGGTGACAAACGTACCACTCTGGTGGGGGGTGTTGATAATGGAGGAGGTCATGCAAGTGTGAAGGTAGAAGTCTCTGTACTCTCCTCTCAGTTTGCTGCGACACTAGCTAAAAATAAAGTCTTTTTTTTTGTTAGGTAGAACCTCAATAAACAAGCAAAATTTAGAATTGGGGCAATAATTAGGTAATGCAGGATAATATCCACTACACTATTTTCCCTGCTTTTTTTTTTGAGCTGTTGGAACAAGAAAGCTTTAACATAAATTACCCAAATAGCGACTTTTATTATTTCCACCCCCTGTGCCAATGAGTAGGTCTGGTCAGATACAATTTAAAGTGAAGTATAAACAGTGTGAAGGAAGGAGATGCTAGTGACAATTTTGGGATGGCTGCCATTTATTGTTGCTTTTAACGGGCCTCATAAATGGAAACCTATATAAAAATTCTGTCCTTGCAAAGATATGTTGGAGGTTAAGAAAGGAATGTTTTAAATAAAAATTTCATATTATAAAATATTCCAATGAGACAGAAAAAATGAAGTATAATGAAATAAGCATTAATAATATACCCACCTCATAGCTTTATCAAATCTTAACATCTTTACAGATTTGCTTTAGATATTAAGACTTTTACTGTAAAATATAAAACACAAAAACACAAACCCCACAACACAAAAGATAGCTTAATATGAGGCGAACAGACCTGTTGCCAAGATTCAGGTCAAGAAACACTGGACGCCTCCCTGCGCTGGGAGCCTCCTGGAGTCCCCTTCTATTCACACGCCTTTCCTGTTCCCCAGAAGTACCCACTATGCTTTTATAAAAATCACCATGGAGGACATTTTGATTGGGGTTCAAGACAAAGAGAGAAAAGCAATCAATTCTGACCATAGAATACCAAAATAACACAACTGGTAAATAGTATCATATGTAAGAACTGAATTTCTTTAAAGAAATTTCTCTTGGGCAATAAAATACTTCCTGTACTCCCCCTCGGATGGTTGAGAGTCCTGCTCTCTTTTCCCTTCTCTCACACATGGACTCAACATTTTCCAGATTGGACTCATTTGGACATTTTGCAACCTATTATCTATTCTACCTCTAACAGTGAAAACACACTGCCTCTGTTTCTGTAATTATTTAGCTCAAGCCACAAAAACTGGGCAATGCTCAAAGGTAGGAAGAATAATTAGCAAGTCCACTAGGGTCCGGCTTCTGTAATAGCATCAGTAACTATACATCTAATGTCAAGATTATCTTATATCATGTTTTTGCTTGTATTTTCTTGAATTTTATTCATGGAAGATTCTTCTTTGAATAAAGTTGCTAGTGCCTGTGTAAAATTGTCTCTCATTCCCATACATGCTGGGTGAACAGCTAGAACCTAGGTAAGGCCAATGCATTCACTTACTGGCTGTAGTCTCTTAGATCTGTAACAAACCTTAGACTTTCTTAACCTCTCCCGGCTTGGTCCTGATACCTGCAATAAACACATAATACCTTACTTTAAATTAAAGAGGACAGTTTACATATAAGACATGACTAGATGCAAGTTGAACACTCAAAATAGTTTGGGCAAATATGAAAATTTATGGGCTCATGTAAAGAAACTGCAAAACGGGGGGGGACAGAAATGATTATAATGCTTTCACAATTATTTTTAGCTCTTACCTATACCTCCACATTGGTAATCTTATCCCCAGAGCACGTTCAGAATCTGCAGCTGGAATGCCCTGCTCTGGGCTCCTGTCTTTGAGCCTCACCCTTCAAAAGGGAAAGAAGCTTTCTCTCCACCCCTGATGAAAATAAATCCTGACTATACATTTCTCAAAACTCTGCAAATGTACCATTAAGAGATGAACATTTTATTTTATATGAATTTTATATCAAAAGGAAAACACACTGTAAACAAATATTGAGCCTTACTTGATGACTGCATTCTGAAATACATACAGAGACATGTACTAATGTCTGCAATCTACTTTGAAACACATCAAAAATGATTTGAAATAATAGCTGGATAGAAGGGTGGGCAGATAGATATGTAAGTCAAATCTAGTGAAATGTTAATGGTTAATGGTAGAGTCTGGGAGGTGTTCACACTGAAATTCATTTAGAATTTTCATAATAAAGCATTGGGAGCAAGGGGAGTAAATCCCGAGGAAGGACTCTGGGGAGACTAGCTTGGGTCTCCTCCCAGTCCTGACCCGGAGTGAGGTGTGAGCCACTGACAGCTCACATTGTGCTAATTGCCTACCATCAGCCACCCACTGTGGCCAGCAGGGTATTGTCACACATGTTCCATCCAGGACACATGATAAAGCAGGGAGCAGAAAGATGAGAACTTGTAACACAACGTTATTCCTCCGAAGAAAGGGGTGTGACACAGACGGCAACCAGAGCACACCAGGAGGCGGGCAGCCTACCCAATTTGACCCCATAGTTTTCAGAACAACAAGGCAGATGACAGGTTGTAATTGAGTCCTTGCACTATGGCTGTATGTCTCCTTGCCATTCACAACCAAAACCCTTAATAATAGAAGATCTGACTTTTTGTAGCTGGTCACTTTCAAATACATGCCACCAGGAGTGGGAAAAATTAACAGAATATGCCAAAGAATGTAAGTGACCGGTATTTCAGAGTAAAGACATACTTGTCTAAGGAAAGTCTGTCTTTCGATCACTTGTTAGGTATCGGCTTAAAACTAAATCTGTTTATGTTATTCAGCCTCTGGCTCCTGTAAAGCCCTGATCTACATTTGCAAAAACATCTCTGAACTTTTTGTTTGTTTAGTTTGTTCGTTTGTTGCATTCTGTTTTATATACCACATACGACTGAAACCGTAAGGTTCTTGTCCCACACAACAGTGTGGTGGTTACCAGAGGCAAAGTGGAGGCGGGGGGTGCACAGGACGATGAAGAGGTTAAAAGGGGTCAAATACATGGTGACAGTTGGAAACTAGAGTTTTGGTGGTGGGCACACAAAGCGATATTCAGATGATGTTTATAGAATCGTACATCTGAAACTTATATAATGTTATCGACCAATGTTACCCCAGGAAATTTAATGTGAAAAAATCTTAAAAAGGATAAAAAAATCTTAAAAAGGATAAAAAAATCTTAAGCTGGGTGTAGGTTAGGAGTGGAGAAAAGAAGGGATAAGTCTTTTCTTCCCAGGAAAAGGGGAATTGAGGGAGTTGTTCTTTAAGGTACAATTACACATTAATATATATTTTTGTGCTCAATTATTTAAAAGGCTACATTTCTCTCTATCTCTCTTTCTCTCACTCCATCCAATTTCTGAAGATTGGATTTTATTAGGAATTTTAATACTCAGCATTAGGAGGTAATACATCCTTGTCTAGAAAATTCAAAACATATTTGCATAGTTCTTAATTGACAGGAACATGAGGTCAGGTTTGCTAAACGAAGCCGTGTGTCCTCAAGTTGGCTGAGAATGGACAAATGTAAGCCAAAGCCATCTCGGCATTTTTGTCTTTGCATCTGATTTAGGAGCACCCTTGATGCTCCTCTGTCTTCACTGCCACCTCCCACACATCAAACCCCGGAAGCTGGGCTGCTGGCGTCAGTCCAGGCCAGAGCAGAGGAACACCAGTCCTAGGTCGAGCCAGGCCTTCCGCCCAGGCTGGTGCTGAAGCCCAGCACTATACAAAACGACCAGCAACTAGGGAGGCAGTTGCACAAGGAATTTATAGCTATTAATTTCTGCAAGATCCACAGCAGTAGTTCTCAAAATATATTGTGATTTTTGAAATCCCTGGAAGCTTCATATCTGAAATGACTGCTATGTTTCCTCCTGCCTAGTCCTCCAAAATTATAAATATAAATTTAAGTAGGAATAATGATAACAACACCAGCTAGTGCTTACATAAAACTTATTATACACAAGCCGCCATGCTATTCCCTTTACATGTAGTGCTCATTTGACCTCCCCATTTGACCAACCGAATGATGTGGTTTCTATTATTATTTCCACCGTACAAATGAAAATAAATTGAGGCATACAGAAGTTAAGGAACTTGCTCTAAGTCACATGACTAGATAGTTAAACTATCATTTAAACACAGAGACATGCCTTTAACTTCTAGGCTATGAAATGAAAGAAATCAAATAAATTGAAAAGATAAGCATCTTGTGCAAGACCACACGGGAGCAGAGACTGGAGATCTGAATTCATTACTCAAAATCCTGGGCCCTTTTCTGGTATGGTGCAAATAGAATAGTGGGAGTTCTGAGCCATTTCTTATAAAGAAGGGATGGGGGATAGAGCCACACCAGAATGTAGTGACTTGGGTTTTCAGTTCCATACTGAAAGGTCACAAGATGGGTCTATGTAAGTGGGAACTGTTTGATTTGACCCAATCCCCAACCTATAAAGCTATGTGTGAGGGAGAGACTGGAGGTTCTGGGTCTCTGGTACCCAGGATTACAGTAAAGGGGAGACACTGGGTCTCTTTGTCCATCTCAACTGCTTACACACAGAAATGGTATAACAAACCCCATGGACCCACCACCATACTGAACAATTATCACTATTTTACCATTCTTGCTTAGAGGATCCTTTTAAAAGTAGGAACTGTAGACCTACTGCCCCTCACCACCCCCCTCACCAACAGAGTCTCATTAATAGGTAGGATTCTGAAATTTTTCCAAAGCTGAGGAGCTGCCAGGTTGGGATTGCCAAAGTCTGGTCCGATACCTGTTTGAAGGAGGTAAGGCTTCCCTGGTGCTGGTGACATGGTGCTGCCTGACTTGCAGAAGAACAGCCAGAGGTGTATTTGTAAGGGTCTAGGCAGGAAAGAATTCTTGCCAGATGATTTGAATCAAGACGCTGTAGTGACAGAATGGAGGGGAGGGAAGTGATAAAGAAAAGTTAGGAAGGTTAAGGCACCCAGAGAGCAGCAATAACAGGAGGCCCTTACCAGCCCTATGGTGCAGGGCCTAAGGGAGGAAATAGAGTTCCTAGAGCCTAGTAGGAGCTGGAAGCCTAGATTCAGGGCCACTTGGCAGGAGCTGGAACTTGGAATAATTGGGCAGTTACTTCTAGAGACAGGCTACAGAAGCACAGGGCTTGGAAGATATATGAGATCTGTCCAGTAAGTATCCAGGTATGTACTATGAAAAATAGAAACATTTATTAAAGATACAAAAAACATTGTACGTAGGACAATGATGCCTCAGTCCCCTTCAGAGCAGGCACCTTGGGACTTCACACAGTTCTCCCAGTGTTATGACTTTCTTGAAGAAATCTGGCTCATTGGTAGCAGTTTGCATCAAGTCATTAGTAACTGCAATATGATGTTCCTTCTGCTCTGGTAGCAGAAGCCATGGAATGAATTTTACTATGACACATTTAGTGCCAAGATACTGTGTCAAAATCTCAGACAGTAGTTTTTGGGATCCCCAGATCAGCTTCCAGGTCTCGCACTGTCAGTCGCCGATCTTTCTTGATTGTAGCCCATACATGTTCAACATTCTCAGGTGTTCTGCTTGTTGCAGGCCTTCCAGAACATGGATCACTTTCAATAGATTCTCAATCATCTTTGAAGCATTTGTGCCGCACTTTTATCTGCACTGCATTTACTGTATCATCCCCAAAAACCTTCTGAAGCATCTGAATAGTTTCTGTGGAGGAATGTTCAAGCTTAACGCAAAATTTGATACAGATTCATTGCTTTACTCACTCAGTCATTTTGAATGTGACAGCCACACAGTACACATGCTCACTCAATGGCGTCTACTGCCCCCACTGACTAACACAGTGGAGTCATCATTGTACACACATATGCATTCCAGTTCACTCTCCTTGGCAGCCAGGTTACATGATGTCATGCAAAGTGTTCTCATTATATTAACAATGCCTGGACTTTTTCTGGACAGACCTTGTACATACAGTGAACTCACTCTTCTCCCACACTCTTCCCTGGGCTTTTCATAGGCCACGCTCAACTGGAAGCCAACTAGAAAGTCAGGAGATACATCTGCAGGGGTCAGCTTCCTGGGGCCAAGAACAGGGCAGAAAAAGGCAGAAGACACAGAACGAGGCAAGAAATGGGAACAGAGAATAATCAACCAGGAGAACAAGTCAATTCTTCCAAGTTCTGACCTAAGAGGAAGTGGTGGACTCTTTCTGGAATTGGTCTGATGCTTTTCAGCCCTAGAAGAAGCCAAGTGTAAGAACAGAGGGGTTGCCTGACCCCCAGTAATATGAGCCACAAAACCTTGTCATGGGTAGCATTGACTGTACTTTGGTGTAACAGCCTGGCCCCAGATTCATGTGCCCTTTTCCTCAAAGCCAAGCTTGTAGGGGGCCGGGTGGGCTCAGTGGAGTGGGGAGCAGAAATTCAAGGACTACAATCATGGACTACTTAAGTTGTTGCAGTAGAGAAACGTGTTAATTTTTGGTAAGTTAACAAAATTTACTGGTCAGAGGGGCACTAGTTCTCAGTGAAATGCAGTTAGAGGAGATTACTTTCTAGTTACTATTTATACTCAATTTATCAACTAAAAGGAGAATGTAGGGGTTCTCATCACAGAACTTTTATGAAGCCCATTTTCCCCTTGAAATCTTGAACTCTATCATTTGCAAGTTATTTAAAAGCTAGCATTTTAGTTTTCAAAGCTACAATCACATTTATTTTTCTGGTTAAGGAGCAGGGAAGAACAACAACTCCCCACATGGAAGTTAATCTTTTCAACTCATTCTCCCCAAGGGACATATACATACACAGCAAGCTTATACCTCTAGACTTGGGAAACATATCAAGCAATGTGACTGTACAGATTTGGCAACTGTAATAAGACCTGACCATCCAAACACCTTTGAAAGTGCCATTGACCAACTGGAGCATGTCCAAAGGAAGGATGACCAGAATGACAGTGGGTTTTGATAGATCTGTCTTCCAATTTCTAAAGGAATGAAGTGGTTAATTATGTGATATCAATGGGCAATACTAGAGCCTGTGATTATAGGAAAACCACTTTTCCCTCATAATAAAGAAATGGGTAATTATCTGATTGATTTACTGTTCCAGTGCCTAGGTCTGTGCTTGACATATAAAGAGCACCCAACAATATTTGTTAAGTAGATGGTAATCCTTGGTGTGGGTCAGTGTTGAAAACTGTCACTGTCAAGCTAAAGAGCTATCTGTCATCGATTCAAGTTTGGATGAGTACTTATAGAGGGTATCCCTGTATTAGATAGAAAATTGTATTGTTTCAATTTCTGGACTTGATCAATTCTGAAACTAATGCTACTGAGTTAGACTAGGACTGGGTTTGAACTAGAGGGTTAATAAAGTTATCAGGGCAAGTTCATCCTCATCCTCAGGACAATGAGGAGTATAAGGTAAATCACATAAATCCTTCCAATGTGGGGAATAAAGGTAGACTCTGAGAACAGAGAAACAAAAATTTGATGTGACTCAAAATTAAGAAAACATAATCCAATTTTAATATGGGCAAAAATCCTTAACAGACAGCTCACTAAAAAAGATGTAATGTATGACCCTGACCAGTGTGGCTCAGTTGGTTGGAGCATTGTCCCATAAACCAAAAGGTCACAGGTTTGATTCCTAGTCAGGGCACATGCCTAGGTGGCAGGTTCAGTCCCCAGTTGGGGCACATATAGTAGGCAGCCAATGGATCTTTCTCTTACATTGATATTGTCTCTCTCTCCCTCTCTCTCTCTCTCTCTCTCTCTTTCTCTCTCCCCCCTCCCCACCCTACTTCCTCTCCCTCTCTGGGAAAAAGAAGATGCAATGTACGAATGGCAAGTAAACATATAAAAAAGTGCTCCACATCGCATGTTATCAAGAACATGCAAATTAAAGCAGGATGCCATAACACACCTATTAGAGTAGCCAAAACTCAGGACACTGACAACATCAAATGCTGACAAGAATGTGGAGCAACAGGAAGTCTCATGCATTGCTGGTGGAAATGCAGAAAATAGAGCCAATTTAGGAAACAGTTTGGTGGCTTCTTAAAAAATTAAACATATCCTTACCATATGATCCAGCAATTGTGCCCTTGGTATTTAAACAGAGGAGCTGGAAACTTATGTCCACACAAAAACCTGCACACAAATGTTTATAAAATCTTTATTCATAGTTTCCCAAACTTAAAAGCAACCAAGTTGTCTTTTAATAGAGGAAAAGATAAATAAGCTGGTACATCCAGACTGGAATAGTATTCACACTAAAAAGAAATGAGCTATCAAGACTTAAAAAGATGTGGAAAAACATCTAATGTATATTACTAAGTGATAGGACCAATCTGGAAAGGCTATGTACTATGTGGTTCCAACTACATGACCTCCTGGTAAAGGCAAAGACACAAAGACAGTAAAAAAATCAGTGGTTGCCAGAGGTTGGAAGGCTGAGAGAAGGATAAATAGGTGGAGTATGGAGGACTTTTAGTACGATGAAAATAGTCTGTATGATGCTACAATGATGGATATATGTCATGTTATACATGTGTCCAAACCCATGGAATGTATAATACAAAGGGTGAACCCTAATGTAAACTTTGGACTCTGGATGATGTGAAGAGTCAGTTTAGGTTCATCAGTCAGAACAAATGTACCACTCTGGTGTGTGGGGGGGGTGGTTACAATCAGGAAGGGCAGACATGCAGGTATAGGGGGTATATGGGAAATTGCTGTACCTTCCCCTCAATTCATGAATTTAAAACTGCTCTAAAAAAACTAAAGTCTCAATTTTTTTAAAAAATGAGGGCTCTCTGAGAAGGCATTTGAATATTTTCATTTGGTAGAAAATGAAATCAGGAGTTGAGTTCAATACGGCCTGTCCTGGGTGTCAGATCTTACAAAGTAAGGCAACAGAGGGTTTTGCAAGGTGAAGAAGAAAGCACAAGAAAACCTGGAGAATTATCCAGAAATTGATCTTTAGATTTCCCCAAAATATCAAGCCCTTAATACACAAGAAAATGAATCCACCATTCCAACAACAGTAATCACTGCATATGCTCGTGATTATCTCCCTCTACCCCATCTACCACCAAATGAACACCTTTAAATATCCTTCTGATTTTGCACACAGATAATTAAAGAATGCAGTTTGATTGCTCATCATCTGTTCTATAGCTATGAGTCAATGTATGGGATTTACACTCTGGCTGTGGTTATCTCTGAGCATTCAATTTAGCAGGGGAAATTTTCCTTTTCTCTTCCTACTTGGGGACCTAGCTCTTTAAATTCTATCCTTATTGGCAGGCTGTTGTCATGGAGAAAAATAACTTTAAGTAGCTCTTTGTAAAGCTTTGAGTTGCTGTTCCCTGCTATTTAAAGATCCCTCAGTAAAGCAAAAAGTACACTCTGCTTCCATATAAGGCTCCGCCACTCCAAGACAAGAGTGTCACTGGGGCTTGGTTCCCTGTGCTCACAGCAGAACAAAACATGTCCTGAGCACCTAGGAACCCATTTACTAAGCAGGTCAGCTTGGGAAGGCAAAGGAAAGTCAGAAATCAGATCTCCGATATCTGAAATCTTTGGACAACCAGGCTCCCAAATCATTATGAGCTGAAGTAAATGAGAGAAGCCAAATCTTATAATCTCCACGTATTGGCCTCCCACAAGGAGCATTTGCTCTATGTAGCCTTGGAACTAATTGCATAATCCATTTCCTTGTCAAACACTCACCTTCTAGTCGAATACTCAGCATCTAAAACTTCCTTCATTTCAATTCACAAGCATTTATTACACATTTAAAATATGTCTACCTCTTGTTTGGATGCTGTAGAGAATGTTGAAGCGTAGAACAAAGTCTCAACAGGGTAAGATTTGAGAGATGAGACAAAACAAATGAAACCAATGAAACACCAAGTGATACAGAATGTAAGTGATTCCCATCTTTGCCTGATGGTTGGCAAAGACCTACTGAATCAGAAACTGGAGGGCCAGGGGGAGGGCAGAATCAGCAGGATTCTGCCCTAAGTGCATGTTTGAGTTCTGTAAGAACTCTGACGAGAACATCTTCTGTCTGATCCTCTATTTTCTCATCTGTAAAATAACAGAGGCCTCTGAAGTCCTTCCTTCTCTGATTTTGTTATTTAAAGTACCAATAAATATGGTTTAGATAATAATCAATGTAAAAAGTCAACGAGGGCTTCATGGACAATGTGGAACTTGGAAGAGCAAAGGTGCACAATGGCCCCTACCGTGGAGTTCAGAATAAGACATCCTTGGGTTTGAATCTCAGTTCTGCAACATATTGGCTGATTGAACCTTAGCTATGTGATTTAACCTCTCTAATTATCCATTTTCACATAGTAACAGCTCAATGGTTATCATGAGCATTGTTCTCCTTCTTACTGGTGAAGAGAAGAGAATAAGAAATTCCACCTGGAGCAAATGCTCTTGGGCAAATGCATATAGGCTTTAAGAAGCTTGGCAGGTTGCATGGAGGGGAAGAAACTGGTTTGACTCTGTTGGGAGGAGAGAGATAAGTTTGGATGGCATGGGTGGGGTTAGATTCTCCAGTTTATTGTGCAAACTACTTGGCTAAAGAAGACCTCTTCACTCCCTCCAAGACAGACGCTTCCTCACTTCCTTATAACCACAAACTCTTTAAACGGATCCCTCAACATTAGCTATTTCAGCAAAAGCTCTCTGTCATCAGGCACAGAAAGAATCCAGATGGTGTCTTCTTATAGAGTTGATCTGGTTATGCCAGGGTCGACCATACACAGAATGACCTACTTCAACAGAGCAGGGGAGGACAAGCCTTTACAACCACAGCTGTGAAAGAAATGGAGCTATGTCTGGCATGGAGATGATTAGACCTTTCTCTGGGGTCAGAAATGCTGGCCGACAGCCAGATTACCACTTGGGAGAAGAATCTGTGCTCACCATTGTGATTATTGTAGATAAGGTCTCTCCCTGTCTAGAAAGTGAACTCATTCTCCAGTGAACCTGTGGCCAAATCTGGTTATGTCCAAGTTCTAGGGAAGGGTTCATGGGAAAAAGTATCATAGAGAAGTAGTCCGGGATATGTAAGGGGTTGGGAACCTGGAATATTTTGTATTCATTTCTGAGCATCCAAGTATCAACATTTTAAGAGAAATCTCTTCCTTGGTTTCAGTTTATTTACATTTGCGACCAAATGAATCATTTACATACTTTGCCTTCTTGGTTATCAAATATGCTGCCTACTCAAGGAAAGGGATTTTCTACTTTTTAAATGAAACACCTACATCATTAAATAAATATTAAGTTTTAAAGGAATGACTCTAGAGATTGGCTGAGTCTGGGAGATCGTTCTGTCTCCGCTTCATTTACTCCGTCCTTCTATTCACTCCTGAGTGTCTACTACATAGGAAGAACTTTGCTAGGTACTGGGGCAGTGATTAACAAATGGGTAAAATCATGGCTTCCTGGGCTGCCGTTCAAAGATGTTTCTTTCTGTGGTTCTAGAGTGGGGCCCAGAATGTGAATTTTTAGCAAAGTTGTTGCTGAATGATCAGACTACGCTTTTAGAAACACTCGTATAGAAGATGCAAAGATGAATAAGGCAATATTTTGACTTCAAGGAATTTACAGTGATCCATCAAATACCTTTGAAGAGCCAAGTACATTGTTCTGCTCTCAGCTTTCACCCCTCCTCTCTTCCCCCACTATGCACCCCATTGTCTGTAGACTCTGTGCAAGGCCCAGAGCTGGCACTGCGAGAGACAGAGCAATGAAAAAGAGAGACTTCTGTCTTCTGAAAGTGTGCATTTATGAAGTGCAAAATAATTAAAATTTGCCATGGCAAGTGAGCATAAGCTACACCTGACATATATGCACCTTACGTAACAGACCCATGTAGGGAAAGTTCCTTGTCCCAATTCAGCAGTCTCTTAAGCGCATGAGATTAATTTCAAGAAGTTCATTTGGTGGGCTGGGAAGAAAGTGGATGAGGGACAAAGAAAAACACATATGGCACATATTTACTTAGTCACTGCTCTGTTTTGAGTGCCGGGTCAAGTCCTCAGGAGGAATATAGAAATTAAAAATGAGATGATATTTTTAGGAAGTTTTAATATTGAGGTTGTATTGGTTAGGACCCATTTGGTTCCCAGGAACTGTGTAACAAATTAATAATAGTGTAAATAATAAAGGCATTAAATTAAATGATACAACAAGAAGCTGACAGATGATCATTCTAGAGCCGGTTCATCCACCCTGCACTGTCAAGAGCACTGGGTTGGCATCTCTGAGAGTCTCTTGGATTTCCCATTTTGTTCACAAGGTGGTTGTGCAGATCCAGACAGTACATCCTTCAGAACCTCATCTGAAACAAGGACAAGGGAAGGGCCAAGGCCATGAGAGGGCCTCTCTACATGCACCTTTTCCCTTTGTCATAGAGAATATGTCTTTTTCATCAGATATCAGTGTATGAGGTTTGTCCAGAAAAAATCCAACCATTCTTAATATAATGAGAACGCTTTGCGCGTAGATGTGACCTGTCAGCCAAGGGGAGTGGACTGGAATGAGCATGTGTGAACAATGACAACTTCACTGTCCTAGTCAGTGGGGGCAGTAGACACCATTGAGTGAGCATGTGTACTGTGTGGCCATAGCATTCAAAATGACTAAGTGAGTAGAGCAACGGATCTGCATCAGATTTTGCACTAGGGTCGAACATTCCTCCATGGAAACTATTCAGACAATTCAGAAGGCCTCAGCTATGGGCAACTGGAGATTGGCAGCTTCATCATGACAACGTGCCATCTTATGCATCATATCTCATGCAGTTTTTTGGCAAAACATCAAATCACCCAGGTGACTCAGCCCCTATACAGCTCAGATTTGGAGCTCTGTGACTTCTGGCTTTTCCAAAACTAGAATCACCTTTGAAAAGAAGAGATTTCAGACTATCAAAGAGATTCAGGGAAATATGGCAAGGCAGCTGATGGTGACTGGGAGAACTGTGTGAGGTCCCAAGGTGCCTACTTTGAAGGGGACTGAGATGTCACTGTACTATGTACAATGTTTCTTGTATCTTGTACCTTCTTCAATAAATGTCTCTATTTTTTATAGTACATGGCTGGGTACCTTCTGGACAGACCTCGTTTTTCCCCTTACAGCTCACTGGATGGAACTGCCTTACAGGTCTCATCCTTAGCAACAAGCAAGGCTTGGAAAAGGAGGATTGTTGGGTAGCCAGCCAACATTTTTTCAACAGAGATGAAGTGATTATAGAATCCTAAGAATATATTATTTAACCAATTACTCAAAATTGTATGAGTATTCTGAAATAAAGAAAAGGAAGGAATATACACGGCATGCAAGGGAATTTTAAAAGAGACAGAGAAACCATTAGATAGAAGATGAGGAGAATTTAAACTGATGGACAATAAAGGGTGAAGGTCTTTCAGGCAAAAAAGAAATCAAGAAAATTGGTAATGGCATTGAATGATCTGTAATATCAGTAGCATCAAGGTTATAGTGTTGGCAATATTTATATCGATATTAGGATACTATTCTTATTTTGCCTGTCAGATCATTTTACATTTAAATAAACAATATCCTTTTTTGAAATGTGTATGTGATATTTCCTAAGAAGTGCTCCAACTATTTAGACAAAATGAATGCAAGTTAGCCAATTACACTATAGAAGTTTCCATTTCGTAATGCAGGATGGAAAGAGGCAGGCATATTTTTCCATTCAAAGCCTTTCTTAATGAAGTTTTGCAAGCAACTGTGAGAGGTGTCCCAAGGAGGGATGCTAGTGCTAGATATCAACCATCAGTGATATTCCAAGCTTTGAAGGCACCCAAATGCTGAGTTGTGAGGACCACCAAGAATATATGCAAGTATAAAACAACCAAGGTAGGGGATATAGTGTGTCTCTGAAATCTGCTGGTCTGATGGAGACCAGCAAAGCCTTTGCTACAGTAATGCTTGATCTAATGTAGTGTCACTTTTCTAACTCCAGTTATTCTATATCTCACTCCCATATTTCTTTCCTTTATCAGTCTTGTTAAAGCTCACACTTATTTTATTGATGTTTGTTTACCTAGCTTTTGTTATCTTTCCTTCCTACAATAAAACCTCCCTGAGGACAGATATTATATTCTTGTTTACGCAGGTATCCCCAGAGCTGACCATAGGGCCTGGAGTCTCTCAGTGTTTATTAAGTTAATGAAGGACGAATAAGTAACCCTGTCTGAAACTCATTTTTAGACACTTGCTTGAAATCTACAAAACTATCCAGCACTAGCTGTCTTTCCTCAGACTCATGGTGTGTATCACAACAGGAATGACACTGGGAGTGGATGGAACCTGTTCAGAAAACAGAATAGACCAAACCAAACATTGCCAGACAATCAATAAAAGAAGAATCGTTACTCCATTACCTACCAAACTAAGCCAGGGGTTTGGCTCACATTAAGGAAAGCTGATTCATTATCAGCTGTCACCCCCTAGTGGTAAAGATTATACTTATCAGGGTTCCACATTTTAGCCTCATTTCAAAAGAAAGAAGTCAGAGGCTTTTGCAGAAAAGTTCTTTTGCTACTAATTTCAGAACCTTTGAATTACATATAACACACACGTGTATTATGAGTTGTACCTTCCCATAATGATCTGTTTGCTAACTTACTAGAAAACATAGCTAGAAGAGAAAATAACTTGCTTAAAATTCCCTTTGAATCTGGTCTGCTTCTGTCATTTCACTTGCTTATGGATCCCTTTTCTAAGAAAGATTTAAAATAGCTATTTATTTTCAAAGCACCTTAGAGAAGAATACTAGTTTTCTATTTAAAATTTGGCATGACATGAACAGATCTTCCAGACAGAAAGAAAACCATGACAAAGCTTGATATAGATAAACTTTTTTAGATGAATTTCAGCAAACTACATGTTTTAAAAAAACAATATTAAATTCAGCCAAACCACTACTTACAAATCATTAGTTGCAAAACAGTTGCTTAACTGAATTCAACATTTCTCTGCCTCCACCCAATCCTAGACCCCAAAACACCCACAGAAACCTATATTTGTATCTAAGGATATAGACTGAGGAAGGCTTTTAAAAATAAACCACCCAAAATTGTTTCAAATTCGAAAAGAATTATGAGAGCAGAGAACACATTTTTTTTCATACATACATTTTGGTTTCGTATTTGACTCTCTGTCTTACCTAAAGAGAGTTTATAGTGCGTCTCTAAGAGAGTTTAGGATGTGAATATCATATGCTTATAAAATTTGCTTGAAATGCTTGGTGTGTGTGTGTGTATCAGGAACACTGTGAGCATTAATTATATACCATCCGTTGAACTTGGCATATAACCTTTCTAACAAAACTATGAAATAGACATTATTATTATCACCAATTTACAGATCAGCCTGTCGGATATATTACATTCCTGGGCCAAGGTTACCGACTCTGGATACTGGATCTTACTGGATTCCAATTAGCTGACCTTGTAGCAATGACTCTGTCACTTAATTGGTACGACTCAACAAGCAGGATCCTAGTAATTGCAGTGACATTGGTCATCGAGGATGCTAGGCAGGATTCAAAGGGTTCAGGAAATATTTATCTCTCACTGACTAAGAACAAATGGAAACTGTTCTGCCTTAAGGAGGGGAGAATTTAACTGATGCGTCAAGTCTTATAGGGTGTCAAAATTATTCTTCTTAATGCTACATATTTTATATGCTATTATTTATAGCTTGAACATATTCTAGAACTTATTTAACCAAATCTCAATTATTATTTATTTTGTTGCCACTTGCTTTTGTTTTCTCTAAATAAAAAACTATAGTGCCCTTGGTTGCCTTTTCAATCACAAAAAAGGTAATTTAGGATTTTAGTTACTTTAGTACTAGTTAGCCAAGATTTTATCCTATTAAATTTGTGTGGCCATTGGAAATGTTCCATCTGTCTAGAAGAAAATTCCCATGGTCTGGAAAATTGGCTGCTTGTCTGGTGGGATTGTAGCATGCTAATTGTAGTAGCTTCTCCAATACACCAGATGGCGGTGGCTCGCTTAACCGGTACATGCATATAAGTGAACCTCACAAAGATGTTCAGACTAGTGTATCAGTCAGGCTGTAATGAAAGAAAAGTTTGTCTTAAAATGTTACAGTATGGGAAACCAAACACCAAACGGTATAGTTTTCATGAGCCTTAGGTGTAAAATACTTATTTCAAAGCATCAAAGAAAAAGAAGCACACAATGACATAGAACTGTTAGAATGGGTAAATTGTCTTATACCAATGCTGAAAAACCATTTTCATAGAACTCACCTTTCGTTAAATATTTCAGAAATGGCATTCTGTCTGAGCATGCCATCGGTACACTTGACTTTTGGGAAACAAGACAGAGTAGACTGAGTAAATATGTTATAAAAGAAATACATTTGTTTTCTTTCAATGGGGGAATTCAAGCATTGCCCAGAATCTGGATGGAACTGTGGCTGCGAAAGCCCATGGTAAAAAAAAATGAATGAATGAATAAATAAATAAACAAGCAAATAAATAAGTAGCTTCCATGCTAGTGAACACAATGGATGGGAATCGGGACTGGCTTAATTTCTAGTGCTCAAACCATTCCAGATCTTTCTTCATGGGGCACAAACCATTTTCCCATGATCTTTGTCAGATGAGGCTAAAAGGCTACAGCAGCTCAGTATTTCTAGCTTCTGTTTTCCCTTAATCTTTTGAAATCGGCTGCTAAAATTCCTCAGTGCTTCAGTTGGTGAGCCTTCTAGTGTTCCACATCTCTAAACCTGCTTCAGTGCTTAAAGCCTAGCAAGCGATGAATACCAAACTAGGGCATCTGTGAGGATGAATGTTCACTGGGAGTAACATTCAGAAGGTTATGTCCAACAGAAAAGCAGTTACCTGCAAACCCTAGGAAACCTGGCCTCTAGCCTTACCATTACATGGGCAGCTCCTTTGCTCTCTCTGGACCTCAGTTTTCTCATCCACCAGACACATCGACACGCACATCTTTTGTCTATTAACCCTCCCCAAATCTCCTTGGCAGGGCCTATAGAGTAGTGTTCATGCTTCACTCCCCTTCCCCGAATCACTCAAAACCCATTATGTATTGTTTTCCTTCCTATCAACTACCACCCTCTGAAATGGTCTTATTTCTTTGTTCACTTATTTATTGTCTCTCTCATTTTAACAAAGATCAATAAACTCATGGAAAAGTGACAAAAAGGAAAAGAAGTTTATGCAGTAGGTTCAGTGAATTGTGAGAAGGGAGATACATGGGGGAAACTAACAGAAGGCAAAAACTATTTTAGTAAAGTTTGTTTGTCCAGGTTCATCTTGGTGCGGTCTCCATCTCAGGTGATATAGGCTGTTTGGATCCTCCTGGTTCAGGTAAGGGGAGAGGGGATTCCTTCACAAAGGAAATTTTATAGCCTGCCTTGAGGGAGGGTAGAGAGCTTTTACCTGCACCTGCTTTTACTTAATTCAGCTCAAAATAATCTTGAGGCCATAGTGGCAGGTTTGGGGATGCTATCTTCTCATTTCCTACACCTGCTAGAATATAAGCTCTGGAACACCTTCTACAATGCACTCAGGAACCCATCTTGTTCCCCACTGTATCCAGAGGACCTACAACAGAGCCTGGTACACGGGGGGACTCAATAGGTAATGCTGAATACATGAAGGAATGAATTTATGAATTTTTGCTCTTCTGAAAGAGTGTTCACTCCAATGTCTTTTGTTAGCAGATGAGTTGTGAGAAGGGGAGGCCATCCAGAGTCTGTGCTCTGCAATGCTGACACTAATTTCCCGTAGACTTCCTTGCTTGGATGGTTAATGTCCCATTCCACCATCCTGGAACTGATACAGTCTCTCCTTCTTAATGTGGAACCAGTTCAGGGAAGTTTCTTGGGTAGATAAGTTCATTGCCTGCTTTTGGTGCTTGCCCTGATTGCTGACATTCTTGTTGCCTCCATTCCATTGCCTTTGAATCTTGTTAATACACCAGGGAAAATTCAAGCAGACTCTTGAGCTACTTAACCCCCAGGGTGAGTGAATTGATCAGGCCATTCCTGAGGAAAAGTAGTAATTTAGAGCATGAGAAACACACAGATTCTTCGGTATCTGAGGCTAAGTTTACCCAAGACCATCTTCACATGCTTATTTTAGTGGCAGACTAGGCCCACCAATACCTCTCCACCTACAACAGAACTTTGTTTTCCATTCGATACTTGTTTCCCCAATTTGGAAGGAGGACAAATAAAAGGTTTGGTGTTTCAAAGGATCATTTGAGCAATCTTAAAGCTAAAAAATATCTTACTGATAATCTAATACAGTGTTTCCCCAAACTTGTCAGAACATAAGAATCACCTAAGGTGCTGGTTAAAAAACAATTCTCAGGCCTCACCCTACTGGTTTGGATTCAGTCAGCTGGGGTGAGGTGAAGGATGTCCGTATTTTTAATAGGTGCCACGGGTGATCTTCATGTTGGAGCAAGTTTGAAACATTATCTGATACAACCCTTCCAATTATCAGATGAAGAAACTGAGGTTTAGAAAGGCCTGGGTGATCATTTGGGTCACATGTCTCAAGAATCTTCATGTTCCTTGACCTGAATTCTTACTCTTATGCCAAACTATCTCCACCTAAATCTCCATCCTCCTAAAAAAATATTAAAACCCACCCAACAGGAGAACTGAGCACCCAAAAATGCTTCCTCAGTGTTTCTAACAAAAATGTTGGCTGACTTCTTTCAATAGTCTCTCATTATAAAACATTTTTCCCCTAAAACTCTCTACTCATAATGTGTATGTGGTCCAGATTAGCATCCAGACTTTAAAAGAAAACTCTGCAAATGACAGACACCTTAGAACCAGTCTGATGGCTCTGTGGAGTTAGCCATAGGTCAACCACTAGATGAGTGTCTTAAATCCCAACCTAGATCCTCATCAAGTATCACTTGGCTTATCTGGTGAACAAAGAATCCAGTGAGGTAGGTGTGTAGAGCAGTTTTTTCATCATCAGGAACGACAAACAATTACTAATCTGTTTATACTAATGTAGTCCATCTGTGCATGAGCAATTTTGTGGTTTTTCCTAAGTAGAATATCATATTCTCCATATACCTACATACTTAATATAATGAAAGAAGGAAGGAAGAAAGAAAGAAAGGAAGGAAAGAAGGAAGGAAGGAAGGAAGGAAGGAAGGAAGGAAGGAAGGAAGGAAGGAAGGAAGGAAGACCCAGTCAGCCCCAGTTCTTATAAAACAGAGCTGAAAGCAGGTGATTCAGCTGACTTTAAATGACTCAGCCTGCCTTGATGGCCAAAGTTGGTGAGTCATCTGTCTACTGTCTGAAGAAATTCAATTCAGGAACACCGTTTCCAGAGACCTCCAAAAGCTCACTAAGCTCGTTAGTAATGAATTGGTTATACTTGAGTTATCCAACCCTTGGTCTTCAACCTCAGTTTTTATCCCTCCTCAAAGAAACATAAGATGAACTTAGAGACATCAAGCAGTAGTTCCTACAAGGAACATCCCACATCGAGGGTGAATTTGTATTTTCTTTTGGTTTGATTTTCCCGGTAATCTGGGCTTTTAGGGGAAACCCAAAGAATGGAGTGGCTTTGCTTGGGAACAAATTCTTAGATTTGCTAAACCTCATGATGAATGAAAAGTGAGCAGAAATAAATGCTTAGTTTGGGTTCCCTGGGAGAGTACTCAACATAAATCTTAGAACTTAAAATATTACTGGAATGAATTTTTAAAAGATTGATTATTTATTTATTTGTTTGTTTATCTATCTATTTATTTACTTATAGACAGAGGGGAAAGAAGGAAAGGAGGGAGAGAGAGGGAGAGAAACATCGATGTGTGGTTGCCTCTTGCATGCCCCCTACCAGGGACCTGGCCTATAACCCAGGCGTGTGCCCTGACTGGGAATCAAACCAGCGACCCTTCGGTTCACATGCTGGTGCTCAATCCACTGAGCCACACCAGCCTGAGAGGGAATGAAAATTTTTTATACTATTTTGGATAAAGTAACTTTGTTTTTTATCTAGTTTCTCTTCAATCTTACTGGTATAGTTGCAAGTCTTGCAGGCCCTGAACCTTACCTTAATTGGCTATTGCAAAATTGCTCATCGTCTGTCGTTATAGTAGTAATAGCTGCTATTGTTTATTGAACATTTACTTTTTACCCAGCATTGGGCTAAGCTGAAACTACAGAGGTACTAATTTTCTCACAGTGGTCTAAAAAGACAGCGGTCTTTTAAGGAATTTAGATATATGAATTATTTGTATAAGTGAGGGATTTAGAAAGAGAACACAGAAAATGTCAACAGTCATCTTTCTGTGCTAGACTTATGGGTACCAGGGCACCATTTCAGTGAAATAGTTTCTTGAAATCAGACTCCAAAATGGAAAAGACCAAAGCGACTCAAACCATAGGAGCAACACTGACAAACCATTATCTCTAAGACTGCTTCTCACTATGGAAGAAGATTCTGACAGTTGAGTCAAATAGAACATTGGCTCAAATTCCTCCTGGAGCTGATAAGCATATGTCTGGGGCCAAATGACAAGAAAAATGTTTTCCTAAAATATCGTATATTTTCCCCTCAGCACCCAACAGTGCTAATCTGGACAAAGGCTGAACTCCTTACCCACACAGCCCACTTTCTGAGAACCATGGCTTCCAGCTTTGACTAACATTCACTCACAAACAATAGTACTGGAAGCCCTAAGTGGCAAACAAATCACAGAAAACCATTCTGTAAGATAGTTCAAAGATTTTATAATACTCTTTTTACAGATGGGAAAACTGAGATCAGAAGAGGTGATTGGGCAAAGATCACAGTCTATGTTTATGATCAACCATGATATGGCCTCAGGTCTCCCATTCTTGCTCCTACATCAAATCTTTTTTTTTTTTTAAGTGACAGCTTTGGATCTCAATATCATTATTGGAGTCTCTGTTTGCCCTGGGTATCTTTTTAAATAACAACAACAAAAAAGAACAAACACTACATAAGGCTCTAGTTAAAACAGCAGAATGGAAAATCTATCAGATGGTTATTTTTATTAAATCCTCCTTAAAATATTACCCATTCTTACCTCATTCTTATATCCAGAAGCTCATTTTCTGCTTTGCTTTGTCCTTATCATTGAAAGATGATTTTATGGCTCATACCCTTTGACCTAGAACTTCGTCATAGACATGTACTCCCAAAAATATACTGGGATCTACATTGTGGCAATGATTAGAACCACCAAAAAACAGAAAATAGCCATCAGTTGAAGATTACTTAAACAATTACCTTGGAGACATACATAGACTATGTTGCTGTTTAAAAAAAGAGAGAGAAAAGAAGGAAGGATGGAAGGCAGGCAGGCACACAGGTTGGGAGGAAGGAAGGAAGGATCACTTTCAGGATATGTTGTAAAGTGAACCAAGAATGTATGTAGGATGATTCCATGTTGGCATGT
Source organism: Carollia perspicillata (assembly GCA_004027735.1). Lineage (NCBI taxonomy): Eukaryota > Metazoa > Chordata > Mammalia > Chiroptera > Phyllostomidae > Carollia > Carollia perspicillata. The sequence continues at coordinate 30,976 of PVKM010003183.1, forward strand.
TTTTAAGTGTTCATATACATATATATACCTTTGTTTCCGCATAGAATATTCTGGAAGGATACCCAGAGCAGTACTGTTTTCACTATTCATACTATTACTTTATAATAATTTCATAAGTAATAACAAAGAGCAGGCAGAAGGAAAGCCATTGTGTGTTTCTAAATCTGGAGCTGTTGGCCAAAATCAATAGAGCTGACCTATTTGTGAAACTAAGTTAGTCCTCCCGGGCAGGCTGCTGGAACTGCAACCAGGGAAACGTGATAGAGACAGATGGTAAAACACTTGACTTTTACCAACTGTTTGGGTTTTCCCCTTTGGCCAAACACATTAAGAGCCATTTAAAAGGGAAACACTGTAATTATACCTACATGAGAAATAAAAACAGCAGCTAAATGATAGGATTAGACTCTTAATCCTTATTACCACCTCCTTAGAAGACAGGTGTGACAGCCACTCATTCAGGAATACACCTGAGGCCACACCTTGGTTGTCATACTGCATCTTGTTTGTCAGATACCTTGTGCTTAGTGTTACAGCAGAAAGAAAAATAACAAAAGACATTCCACCCAACAAGCTATTCAGGTTAGCTGAGCCTTGGCGCAGGGCCTGGCAACTTTGCAGACCATCTCTTTCTCCTTCTAACTTCAGCAGCTTGTATTCTGGTTCTGGTGCCGAATGATTCTTTATAAAGTGTCACCAAACCAGCATTTCCTGTTTTCTCTGTAGAGTTCTAGTTTCATGGCAAATAAAGCTTAGGGTAAAAAAAAAACCTCACAAGGGTCCATTCCATGATATGTATATTATATTATTAAGCTTAAAATGAAGGGCGCTTTCACCCTCCTCTTTTTAGGAAGATGGTAATCTATGAAAATACAGTCTTTTAAAACCTTTTTCAAAAGCAATTTCAGGTTCATAAAACAAGAATCTTAAAAATGTCTCTACTTTTTGATCTAATAATGTTACATCTATAATCCATTCTAACCATAATCAAAGAAGTAGATAAGGTTTAGGTACAAGAATATTCTTCAAATTATTATTATTATCATAGTGGAACCATGCTTATCTTACAGAGTAAGAATTAAATCAGTTACAGTGCATTCATATTATAGTACAGTGTCACAGAGAACATTCATAACAAGAATCACATGAACTTGCACATATAATATCATCTAATTTTATTACTTATAATGTTAACTGTCAGTCTTTCTGAGATTTCAGGTGATTTTATGCTTTTCTCTACTCTCTGAGTTTCCTTCAACGATTATTTCTCTCATTACCAGAAAAACATAACTGTAAAAGTCACCGATCTCCATGAGAGTTTGCTTAGTAACCACCACCCGTCTGTTGAGAACTGGTGATCGGCTCCAATCAGCCCCCTCCTAGGAGTCAGCCTACCACACCATACTGTCAGCACTACCACCATAAGCATGCCACCGGAACTGGGACTGAAACTGAGTGAGCTTCCACGGTACGCAATGCCAGAAAACCAGAACTTGAACTTTTCTCCAGTTCCAATCATAACTCCTAGTGGCAGGCAAACTTTCAGCTTCAGTCCGACTTCGTTTCTCATACACAAAAATGAGACACCAAGACCATCAATAAGAAAGAAGCTCATTCCTCCCCCTGGCATTATAAGCCAATTATTGAAACTTTCTGAGAAGTTAGAAGAATGTTGCATTTCATGTTACTATGTCCCCAATAAACTGAACTGTGGGAAACTAAGATATGGACATCCAGAGTTTACTCTGTGAGACACACAAACACACATACACAGTTTAAGAGTAATTAGACATATCTTCTAGTTTACCCCAAAGATAAAAATCTAGCTTTACTTGGAGCTGAGACTAGTTCACCATTAAGCATTTGTGAAGGGAGTACCGAAAAGACTCGGCAGTTCTTACACAAGTTTACTGTAAGCGATCTCTGTAAGTGGTGACTGTGCTTATACCAATGCAGTATTCAATGGCGAGAAAAATGCTTTGAGTTCTTCAAGGCTGGGTGCTGAACAGAAATCAGTACTAAATTTTATTGACATCAACAATATGTGTGATGGGACTTCTCAGATGGCCCAAGGACAAGATTGGGACTTACTCAACTGGACATGAACAGTAGCGGGCAATGACCACTCCCGTGTCTCACTCTGAGCATCCACTGGTTTGCAGGGAGGCTGGGAAGCTTCCAGGGAGAACTCAGTGTTCATACACACACAGGCATTTCCGGTTGGAGGCAGAATCAGTGGCACAGGGAGGTGAGGAACACAGGGGTATGCTAGACCCAGATCCTACCAGCTAGAGAGAGCCCATTGGGCACCTCTCTTCTCAACTCTTTGTTCAGTGAGTGCAGATTGGTGGTTGAAACTCCCCATGGTGTGAGAATTTACACTGTGGAAAGCAGCCCATGCTAAAAATCAGAGCCTACCCCACCCCCACTCCCTAAGCCAGATGTTGAACACATACGAGTGCACCACTGTGACACCCTTTGAAAGAGAACGCGTGGAGGGAATGAGGTGTCTGGAGTGACAAGCCACATTCAGCAACATGATGTGAGGCTATCACTCAAAAGAGTTTTACCCTACCAGTCTCGGAGGCCACTGTGGGCACAGAGTGTCCCTCTTTGGGCTCCTGTCATGTTGGGCTGGAAAGAAAGGGCATGACATCCAGTATGTGTTTTTGAGTACATGTCTACATCCCATGAGACCTTTAGTATTTCCAACCTCACAATAGTGTTACCGGTAATCTTGCTGAAGAGCTGTGATATGAGAGGCCCCATAACATGAATATCATAATATCTGTGTCCTCACATATTTCCTACTAGGTCCTGTCCTCCAGAAAGACCAAGTAGGAAATTAATCACATAGGATCAATCCCAGAGCAAGCCAGGTGAGGGATGCTCTAAAAACTGGTTCTCTGACTTAACCTGTGGTTGAAGCTACAAGTACTTATACCACTCTTGCTTTTCCATCATATTGGCCATAGTGATGTTCAAGTAGAGTGAATATGGAATTTCTTGGATGTTTAACTCCCTCATGTCTACTTCTCAGCAACAGTAAAGACTGTTCTACAAGAGGCAGGCAGCTCTGGTCTACAGCACTGACACCTACTGCAGCAACAGAACCCGAGAAGACGCCCAGCACAGGAGCTGCCTTCTAGCATGGAGAAGAGTGTTCTCGGAGATGGACAGAAGCCATTCCCTCAGCATTGTGCAGCCTGGACATTAGCAAATACAGGGCGACTGGCAGGGGCCAGCATTCCTCTGGGTTAACCCTGTGAAGTAATGCAAGTACAAAATTACCAAGGCGGGATATAAAAGGAAAATTACAAAGTGTAATGGGAGCACAAAGGGAAATAATGTTTCTTGCTGGGAGAAATTGGAAAACTTCCCAGGGGGAAATGGATAGTTGAACTGAGACTTAAAGGCTAAGTAGGCTTTCAATAATAGATGTGGAGGAAGTGAGGTGTTTGGCACAGGGTATTCTAGTCATGAAAACTGTATAGGCAAAAGTACTGCTTTGTTTATACTATTTATTTTTTTTGTGTATTATGTACAATGTTTTGACATCTTAAAAACATCTATGGCTGAAGAGAGACCACTGGTCCTAGAACCAACCAATTCTTAGAGACAGCAAAGGGCCCAGCAAGGAGCATGACTTTGATGTGCAACTAACCAACCCAGAGCCCTACGTCCTCCATTTGGCCCTTGCACTCCAGGAGAAAATATTCCTCTGCCTTAATCATCCCAAAGGGGAGGGGCCAAGCAAGTAGGAATGAAATGTCCCAAAGGGTTGGAGCCTTCTGAGTTATTCACACTGGCCTAGCCTAGACTGTTTACCCTGACCTGCCTTGCCTTTCCCACAGAAACCCAATAAAGTCTCCAGTCTTGGTTTTCCCCTAGCTCCTGTCAGCTGCCACCTGAACCAGAACTGGTGTTCCTCACATGGCCCTGCCTGCTGTGGCATGCCTCTGTGATTATCATACACTTTGTTTTCCTGCTGTGTCCCTGCCATTGACTGCACCTGACTAATTACCTCATAAAAGAACATAGAACAACTACACAGGGTGAATGTTCTAGGTATGTTCAGGAGACTGGGACTCGGGTGTGCATGTTTAGAAGGGAGGCTGAAGGCCAGTTGACCAGCTCATGGATGACCTGGACTGCAATGATGAAGAACAGACCACAGAAGCTTCTAAACAGGGGTGCTGCGGGTGAAAAGCTGAGGTTCCAGTTAGTGTGGTATTGGATGAGGCTTGAGGTGGGGAACCCAAAAAGTTGTTAAATTCATCCAGATGAGCAGGTATCAAGACACCGGGAGGGAGAAGGAGGAGTCAAGGACTAGAAGACAGTGATATTAATAGAACACATGATCAGGTTCAAGGACAGAGATGAGGAGTTTGGTTCTGGAGTTACAAGAATAAAACCTCTGGTATAGGCTTTAGTATCAAAAGGGATTTATCCATTCCAACTGATTGTTGATGAGTTACCATTGCAGAGTCAAATGAAAACCTATTATGACATAGTTATGTTGACTTGCGTTTCTTTAATAATAGACTTGAACATCTTTTTGTTCATTCATTCATTCATTCATCATTCATTCAACAATTACTTAATGAACTCCTACTATATGCCAGGTACTAGTCTAAGTGTGAGGCATATAGCAGTAAGCACTAGAGGCAAAATTCCTGTACCTCATGAATCTTGCCTTCTGATAAGGAGAAATCAATAACAATAATGAGGAAATATACAGAATGTCCATGGTGATAAATGCTATGAAGAAAAGTAAGGCAGGGAAGGGAAACAGGAAATGCTGGCAGTTGGGGGTGCAATTTTAAATGGAGAAGGCCTTATAAAAAAAGTGACATTTCAGCAAAAGCCAGCACAAGTGAGGGTGAGCCAAAAAGGTATCTGGGAAAAGGGCACTTTAGACAGAGGGAACATAAGCAAAAGTCCTTTGGCTGGACCATATCTGGCTCCCTTTTAAAAAAGATTCTTTGAGAATTTATAGTTGGTACTCTGTGAACTGCTTTTTTGTATACACATTTTCCTCTTAGGCCGCCTATCTTTACCTTATTGAATTATGAGTTCTTTGCATGTTAAAGAAATTAGCCCTTGCCTAACATTATGAATATTTTCCTCATTTGTATTATGAGTTTTTATCCATATGTGTGTATCAGATTTAGATATAATTGCTGTATAAAAGTATTAAATTTTATGTATCCTAGGCTCTGCATCTTATTTGGGAATATAATCTTCTTTCCAAGAATAAAGAACAATGTATTCTTTTTTCCTTTTATTGTAATTTTGTGACTTAAACATAACATTTAAAACTTTGATTCATCCGGAACTTATGTTGTAATAAATAAGGTAGAGATTACTTTTTAAATAAATACAAGAAACTCTTGAAATTGAACAACATCCAAGACCCAAAAGGATGGGTTTCTATATGTGAGTAACAGGCAAGTTGGGTTGAAATTAGTTGGAAAAGGTCCTACTAAAGTCGACATTCACAGATTCGAACAGCCATTCTCTGGAGTCTCATTTCCCAAAGTACTTCTGTGGCACTCTAGTTCTGTAGGACAACTACAGATATTCTGCAAAAAAATAAAAGCCTTCCATGTTAAATAAGTTGGAAAAACTTGGGATAATTATTTTTTAACTATAGGCCAACTGAAATCCTTTAGCATGTTGGTATTGTTTGGAGTCTCTAATAAGAGCACTGTTTGCCAACGGAACCCTTGCTTCATAAGGTATCTCAGGAACCAGTGTTTATATCTGGAACAGTTGTTCCTTGATTTGGTTATGTCAGAAGTACCTACACAGTGTTTTATAACACAGACTGTTGAATCTAATTTCTGATCAATTGAATCAAAATCCGTCAGGATGATATGCAGGAACTTTTAAAGCTCTCGTGGGCTGGTGTTTTGAAATCAGTATTCCAGAGCAACCTCTATCAAAGAAGTTTCCACTAAAGAATTAGCTCTACAAATAAGTATTTGAATGGCTATTTTCTCAATTCTCCCAAGGATGAGACACAGCTACTAGCACTGTTCTTGATGCATAGGAGGAGAGTTAATCCACTGCATACAATAGATTCCTGAGGCCATTAAGTTTTATTTCTCTCCCCAAATCCAGGTTGAGAAGAGCTTGTCTATAACATCACATAATAGCTGCAATGGGACTCGATATGGTGCTTGTGAACAAAATCCCCTTATACTTTACCACCTCTTCATCTCTTATCCCTTACAAACAGAACAATAAGTGTTGAAATTGTTAGCCAGGATGAGTAATGGGATTGAAATTAAATTAAGCTTCACTGAACAGGCAAACTCACTTGTGGCCTTCTTAAATTAATATAGTTCTCAGAAATTTGGACTGATCAATCATTTTTGTTCTTTGTGCATATATTAACGTTTGAATGGTTTGTTATAAAAGCTCATTAATAACACAAAGTCAATCCTGGCTGGTGTGGCTCAGTGGATGGAGTGCCAGCCTGAGAAGCAAAGGGTCACTGGTTTGATTCCCACTCAGGGCACATGTCTGGGTTGTGGACCAGGTCCCTGGTAAGGGAGCACTGGAGAGGTAACCACACATTGATGTTTTTCTCTCTTTTTCCCTCCCTTCCTCCCTGGAACAATAAATAAACAGAATATTTTTTAAAATTCTTTTAAAAAATAACACAAAGTCATCTGTAATAAGATCTGATTTTTTTCTTATCCTATCTTGCCCTTATCTTGTGTATAATTCTTTCCTCCCATCAGTGTCTCAAAAGAAAGTATAATGTACGTCAGACTCCAGAAACTTCAATGCATGCGCAAAACTAAGTGCATTCAATTTAAAAAATTAAGTATTATTAAAATAATTTGAATAAACTGATGTGTAATCATAGAGCCAAATATTATGCTTATTATTATAATTATTTCTCCTTCCAAATCAATTGGTTTGTAAGCTCAAAGAGCATATTTCATTATATCCTAATTGGATTCAGAGAGCTGTGATCTCCTTGTAACCTTACTCCCTATTACAAACTGGGAAAATCATCATTAAATTTGATTTACACATTCCTTTTGGGTAGTGTCACCTACATTTCGCTAATGGCAAAGATTTTCTACTCAAATCTCTTTCTGAACTAAGAAGTCTAGTCATTTAGAATAACCAAGATGAGTACATCTTACATCCTAATCAGTTAGTATGAAAATTAACACTTTCATTCCTAGCTATCAAAACTAACATTCTGTTAAAGCCTAAATCATTAAAATCCACAATTCCCAAGACAGATTCTGAAAAGCACTACACCCGTGAAATGCTCTGTGAAGATGGGGGTGTCTTAGGGTCAAATAAGTTTAGCAAATGCTGAAATTCAAAATATAGCCTAGTATCTTAGCTCCTTTAGACCTCCTGTAGGTTTCTAGTCAAAATTTTTTAAGTTCATTAGACAAGAAATTCTTTTTGAGTATCTTATTTGGTGACATTCCTCAGAACACAAGTTGGAAATTGCAGGGCTAGACTGACATTTATGGAAAATTGACTATATATGTTAGTCTCACAATAAATTCATTTAACATCACAGTAAGTCTCTTCCTGGCTGGTGTCAATGGGCTGTGTGAAGAAACCATTCATGAACCGGGTCCGGATATTTCCTCATCAGACAACTAGTCATGGGGAACTCCTTAGGAGTCCAGAGCTGTGAGCTGAGAGAGAGATGGCAACAGCCAGCTGTTCACACAACTTAGTTTTGTCTTCAACATTTGCTGGACTTCAGTTTTATAGACAGTTCTTTCTTTTTCTTGTGATCATGGAATGCCCTATGAACACCCAGTTTTACGATTTGGTGAAGTAGTACCTAACTCGTGATGAACTACGTACGTTGCATGTACATGTGTACTACTTAAGTTGCACACTGGATCTGTTCCAGCATTGAATCTGTACTAGGTCCCAGGAAAAAGCCAAGAATTATTTCATAAATGAAGAATGATTCTTGTCAGAAGAGGCTGTGGCTTTGCTTTAAAATCCTGGGGATCTGCATTCTGATTCTCCTGTTAGGGTGCCTATCTCAAAACCCCAGACAGCATCACTAGCTTCCTGGTCTGCTGGTCATAAGGCTCAGGCAGCAGTAGTCTCAGACCACACAGTTGTGTGGACCAGCTGCAGAGCCTCTTTTATTCTAGGCTCGTTCAACCTGGCAAACATACATCATTACCTGGTAATGAGTCAGAGCAGCACACTCAGACATGCATAAGTTGCTTTTAAAATCCAAAGAAACCTGAATGTACCTTCTTAGTAATGAGAGTGTAAGGTGTAACAATCTGTCACCTATTTCTTAGGAGATATCACATTTCCCAGGCCACTCAACCCAAGAAACTTCACCAAGGTGACACACCTTGAATTTTATGCATTGTTTCTCCCACCTCCAGCATGCAAATATTTTACCAAGGCATCTAAAATACCTGTTACTGCCTACTCACCTGGTTCAATCAGCATGAGTCTTGTAGAGTAGTAAGACAACCTTGGGCTCTGTGGACTAGATTATTGCTAAGAACCAGAATGTTGATATAGCCCTCAATGGAGATAATGGAGGTATATGGCTATCCTGGTAGATAAAAGCAAACTGCTTTTGATGTTTTTGACTATTAAGAACAGAGGGGGAAATAGTCCATACCTGTAACATCTGCAGTTATAATTGCAATAATCCACCGTCATTATTCTAGATCCATCTGTATTATGCAAGGACCAAACAGATGAGTTAATGTTTCTATGACAGGAATCAATAGCCCTGCAGCTTTCAAGGGCTGATGGTGGCACTTCAGGGATGTAGTATTAATTGTTGTTTACTATTTGGGGGAAGCAGTCCTAAGTCTTCTCCTTGGCTTTCCCTGTATAAAAGCCCATACTCCAGATGAGTGGATGCCCACATGGGGATGTTGCCAGTAGCTAATTAAATGGATTTCAATCATGCTTTCACAGATTAGCACAGTATGGTTTTGCAGATGTACTGGACCAATTATAATATGGATTTAGGTTATTCCACTTTCCACCTAAATTCCAAGCCCTTACTCTAACTGATAGATGTCAGAGGACTTTGGGGTCCTCAGAAATTTGCATCAAGTCAGATCAAGTGAGAAGTAATCCCTGAAAATGTTGGAACTTGACTTATCTACCATGGATTAACTCTGGCAAATGGCCACAGATTCCTCTTTGAAAGGGTAGGTAACAGATTTACGGTACATAATTATGACAGTGTTGTAGAGTCCTTCATCGAGTTGACTAGATATCCCTTCAGTCACAAGGCCCTGTGAGCTCGCTCAGGTTGGAAATTAGGGATGAGACCATGACCATTGATGACTTAGGTCTCTGTTACCAAACAAAGTGGCTACCTACCTATTTCAGTGCAAGAGACATCATAATCAATTAGTTGCTACCAGTGATGTGGGGTGGTACAACCATTCTGATTAGTGCTCTGGTCCTGCCACTCATTACAGTAACCACATTCACTTACTTCGTTTCAGGAGTTGAGTGCTGTCACTTGACTTCTACACCAGGATCCCATCATCCTCACTGCAATGAAAGACACCTTTTCCATGATAACATTTCCCACTATCATCTCTGAACTGCAGAGGGCAGCTACTGCAGAGCTTTCCAAGGATATGTAAACTTTCTCTCATTGCCTTGTCCAATGTCATATACAGTAGCTCTTCTGAGAGGATGTAGTAAAGGAATGGGGAACAGGATATACATGATATATCAATTTCAATCAATGTTCTTATCCTCTTCAGCCTTTAGATTCCTTCCTCTATGTTATATCAAAAAGTCCTAGCAACTCAACTTTATTTAATGTAGACCACCATTGATTCCAGTTTCTATCAACTAATAAATTGTAAAGCTACCTCCAGTTGCTTGAGTTAACACAATGAATCCAGAATTTCTTTTAAGTATCTCATGAGAAAATGTTGGCCTATTCCTAACTGGTCTAGTATACTTATAATCCATCCATACATATTCTCCAAGCATTGGCAGGTATAGATTAGCCACATCATGAAGGTTTTTTTGTGTGTGTTTAAACTACCCACTGTGAGTTGCAGTTTGTAGTTGTTCCCCTAGAGTATGTTCAGTATCTCACTCTGGTTCTTATCACTGATTTGGAGAAGAAGCACATCAAATACAGTAATATCCTCCTGCCATATGATCACATGTCTGCTCATCTCTCTATCTCTCTTTCATAATATTTCAATGTGAATAGAAAATGATTATTTTGAGCTGTAAGTTGCCACTTGATGTTTCAGTATCTATGGCCTCTCAAAAATCTTTAATTCATAATTTTTCCTACTTTCTGTAATCAAGTAATAGGCTCTCTCATCAAATAACAGACATGTGTTATTTTGGATTCAGTACTGGAAAAACATGGAAATATTTCCGATGAAAAGAATTCTTTAGAACCCTGGCTGGTGTAGCTCAGTGGATTGAACGCGGGCTATGAACCAAAGGGTCACGGTTCAATTCCCAGTCAGGGCACATGCCTGGGTTGCAGGCCAGGTCTCCCAGTGAGGGGTGCATAAGAGGCAACCACACATTGATGTTTCTCTCCCTCTCTTTCTCCTTCCCTTCTCCTCTCTCTAAAAATAAAGAAATAAAATATTTTAAAAAAAGAATTCTTTAGAGAATAAATACCTAAAGAAAATGCTTCCCTTTCTTTTGTTAGAAAAACATTAGTTGAGTACAAATAATCATTCTTCCACCAAAAGTTATTTCTTGCATTTGGCTTGCTCTGTGTTAAGCTTATACTATTTTAGTTTCATAGTAGGTTTTTTTTTCTGGTAGTCTTCCATCCGATGAGGTAGAAGCCTAAGACACTTGACCTATGCTGGGGACCTGTGCCGGGGAAAAGCTTGAGAGATTTATATGGCTCATTGCTGAGGGTGAACCAAGAAACAGCATCCAGGGTGAAACTAAAATGAAAAACCAGAGAAACTGTGTGATCAAAGTCATAGTCCAAAAGGCAAGATAGAAGAGTCCAATTCTGGATAGAATGGAGGAATTTGAGGCTGACCAATGCTTCCTTCAAGAACTACAAACACTGGATGAGATATAGAATCACTTGCATAAAGACATCTGACAGATGCTGAATCAAAGAAGATAAGAATGACACATTTCTCAAGAGGGGAGAACTTCAGCTCTCTTGCAATCACATCAGTTTTTCCCTTGGGGCATATGCAGATTCTAAGAGATTGGAAATCTGAGATTTTCCCAGACCGCTGTGGGAAAGCAAAACCCGCAGAGATTTTAATGGTCTTTTGGGCTTTAGAGATGTAATTAAAGGCTTGAGGGACCTCAAATACACAACCACTCAAGACATGTGCCAATTTCTGAAGTTGTAAGGTCACGTGATTAAAAAGCTAGCAGAAAATCTCTGAAACACAAAGTCATACTTTTTTCATAGACCAATGGTACTGGGGAAACAAAGAGTAGACTTTAGGATTTACAAGCTATGCCCAAATCCTCTGAAAATCGGAGAGAAGTTCTACTCTTTCATAATGCTAAGGAGACAAAGATTAGACTCTGCCAGTAGGAGGGAGAGCATTGAACATATGAGCATTCGGCTGAGAAGCCTAAAGGACAACACTGTAGTCTCAGAAAGAAATCCGAGGTAGATTTAACCTTACCAAAAGGAAAAGTCAGTCTCAATTCACTTCACTCCATATTTGTTTTAAGATGATCAGTCCCAATTTCATCTGCCTAGGGAAGAAAAGGATAAACCTATTATAAAGGGGAAAGAAAGTCACTTGGAGTTACATAATTTTTATACATAATGACCAGAGCTCAATACAAAGTTTATAGACATGTTTTGAGTTACCATATTACTGAAGAGCTCAGGAAAAAACATTCGGTAGAAATAGAACCACAGGTAACGTGTATTTGGAGTTAGCAGACAAGGACTTTAAAATGACTGATTAACACATTCAAGAACATAGAGAAGCAACTTTTAAATGGAGAAATTGTCGGAGAATTTTGATCTGCAAAAAGGAAGTGAATGGAAATTTTAGAATTAAAAATATAGCATCTGCTATTATAGGTTTAATCGTACTAGACACAGAAGACAGGATCAATGGAATGGAAGAGCGATCAATAGAAAAGATCCAAACTGAAGCACAGAGAAAATAGGAATGAAAACTATAGGGAAAACCCCACATGACATGTATGGGACACAGTGTGACATACAACACATATAATATGAGCCCCTGAAGGAAAGGAGAGAATGAGGCACACGTTCTATTTGAAGATACAATGGCCCAGAATTTTCCCAGTTGAAGAATGGTATCTGCACACAGATTCATGACACTCTGCCAGAGTCTGAACAAACAATTATAAGCAACATAAATAAAAAGAAAGCCACACTTAGGCACATCATGATAAAAGTGCTGAAAACCAAATGGCAAGGCAAGGGAGAGAATCCAGAAACCAGAGAAAGGCCCTATGAATAGAGGGGGGAAAGGATGGATTACCTGAATGATCCACTGGGTGGTACACTTGGCAGCGTATTCCAGAGATGGAGGTGAAAGCGCTTCAGAACAAACAGTGCAACCTTGAGCTTCATTCTCAGTCCATTTGTGTTAAGAAGCCTAAAAAGAGGATAAAATCCGAAGCAATTTTTGCATTAATTAATTTGAGTCCCAGCTAGCTTTTTTTCCTATGCATTCTATCCAATAAATTAACTTATACAATTTACTATTTGAGAAACCCTGCAAGTTTCAGGAAGGGCTTGCTTTTTGCTGGGTATCCTGATCTGTGAGGACTGCTGTAGCTGACTTTCTCAGCCAGGAGCCCAGCTTGGAAAAACTGGGCCAAAGAAGGGGAGATCCAGAGAGAATACCAGTATTACCTAGGGGTACTTTCCCTCCTTCTCACTTTTTACAGGAGTCAATCAGAAATTCTGCTGAGGGATGGCAAGGAGAGGACCTGTAATTGTACACTGAGTGGCTCCCCATATACTTCTGCACATGATTAAGAATCACTTCTCTATTATACTGGTGCAAATGAATCATCCAGAAATCCTCCTAAAGCATAGTCCCAATTCGATAGTTCTGGGATGGGACCTTGCATTCTGCATTCTAACAAAATACCAAGTGATGCCAGAAACTGCTGGTCCACAGACTATTTTGACATGCAAAGGTTTGGTGAACCCCAAGTCACTTTAAAAAATTGGCCATTCTGGCTGTTAACTGTGAGCTGCTTTAAAAATAGAGGGCCCTAAATTATCCTGAGGGAGGTGTGCCCAGCAACGGCACTTTTGAAATGTTTACCAAGGTGTATTTTGAACACTAAGTACCATAGCTGCAGAAGATATTGAGATAGGTTCCCTAAAAGAAACCTTTCCAAAACCAAATAAGTTTAGGAAGCATTTGTTCACTTTTCCCCCCTTTGGGAGATTTACAATTCACATTTGCATCTTAATGACTCTGAACCACCTGCAGCAGGAAAATGTGTTTAACTTGATAATGCATTTATTTAGCTATTAACATTCTGAGTAACTGTGTTCCATGGAACAAACTTTGGGAAATGCAGCCATACTGAGCAGTTGTTTTCAAACTTTGGTGTGTACTGAGTTAGCTGGAGACCTAATAGAGAACACAAATGACAGAACTTGCTGAAGTAAGACAGGCCCTAGGCCTCTGTAGTTTCACCCAATTTTCCAAGTGATTCCAATTCTCGTCAAGGGTTGAGAATCACTGCCATCAAGTGATCTCAGAGGAGTTTCTGTTACCGTCTGGGGAGGCAGGATTGTCTGTTGCTCAGCCTCCCTCTTGCAGAACTACCTCTGCTGTCCCTGGGAGGACCAGCATCAGCCACAAACTGCCTTCATTTAAGGAAGAACATTGCAACCAAATGAGGCACCCCCAAATTCCTCTCCATATACTTACACACTACAGGGATCCCTCCAAATCTTTTCACTGTAACTTCCCAGTCAACAGTGGCTATCTCTTAGCCCTGCTCCAGATCAGAGCTCACAAGAAGGATTTTCTCTCTCGAATCAATGAATCAATTCATTAATTCATTGAACAAATATTCATCAACAGGATTTTGGCAGTATTCAGGAAATAAGATGGACAAGACCCTCCCAGGAGGCTGGGGTAGGAGACAGATAATAAACAAATAAACGAATAAATAAAATAAGTTCATATAGTAACCAGCACTATGAAGAAAAGAAACAGTGTCATGGGAAAGAGAATAATTGAGTCAAGGATTCCATTTATATGCTTCAGTCCTGGAAGACTGGAGAAACCCCAGGGCCATTCAGGGTGATGTGGACACCATTCCAGAGAGGCCAACAGTGACTGGGACTGGCCTGGATGGCTCAGACAATTTCATCAGCTACCCCAAATATATCTGGTAAGGAGGCAGCCAATATCCTTTGTACCTACTACAGCGACTTGCTCATACATTTCCTCGTGAATATTGGTGTATGGTGTTGGATGGTGGGATAGACAGATGGACGGACAGATGGATGGATGGATATGTAGCTAATTGTAGTGATTTTGACAAGAGCCTTTCGGTGAAATCTTAAAACAGAACTCGTCTAAGCTATTAGGCTAGACTGAGCATTCAATATGATGAACAACTCTCTCCTAAACTATAATGCAAATGTTGGGATACCCTGTACCTGATCCTGAAGCTTAGAAGGAATGGGCTGGGTAAGAATGCACAAAACCCCTTTAATACTACAGAGTCAATAGCTACTTCATTGCAGACCATGTGAAATTCATTCCAGACCACTTTAAAGGAAGTGGTTTCTCTTCCCAAGCTACTTGAAACAGATGTGCTATATTCTTCTGGGCCCTTAGTGGCAAGAAACAGAAATTGATTCTAGCTGATTTAACAGGAAGGAGTTTATCAAAATGGCATTGTAAGCTCACTTCATCTCTGGGAAGGACAGAGAACCAGGTGAGAAGGTGCTACCCAGCCAGGAGCAAGGCTAAAATTATATGACTGAAATGGTTCAGTGAAGACACCAGGGTAACTGTTGGTGGGCACAAACATCCCAACTGGCTGCAACCAAACTGGACTCTGGATCCTGCTGCCAGAACTGGCATTGCCGATGGCTCAGGAAATGGGCGGAGCTGCTCCCTTCACTATCTTCCACCACCAGACTGGTTCCTGTACACCCCTGCTTCCCGAGGTGGGCATGTGTGATTGGTGACTTAAGGCACAGAGCTTGAGGATAGGATGGCAAAGAGAGTATGTGACATTTTCTAGTTCTCTTGTAGGACATGGCTCTACCCCATTAGGTGGGGGAATCTCCCTGCAAAATAAGAAAGGGTTCAAATGCTGGGCAGCCAAAAAGAATAGATTTTCTATGACAGCTAGAGTAGAGACTCCCAAGAAAAGAAAGCCAAGGACATGACATTGACCCTGCTGGAGAATGAAAACACGGGGCCCCAAGAACCAAGTAAAGCAGGTGAATTATGGTTCAAAAGCAGTGCATACGAAATATGGTCCAAAGAGTTTTCTGGGATCCAGATTTACCAGTAGCACTGATACTCGGTCTTGCATGCGTTGGGTTCATGTGCCATAACTGTTGGTTGGTTCCGAAATTTGGAAGGGAGCTTTCTTTCCCTTCCAAACTTCAGAACCAATATATCCACATATCCACAACAGATGCTGTTTGATTTGTTTCTGACATTTCCTTTTATAAAATTCCATTTTCAACCAACTCTCTCTTAAATAAATCTATTAGGTGCTGACTCTGCCAAGCATTGGGCTAAAAACTTTACACAGATTATCTCATAATCCCAATTAGAGAGAGAGAAAATGAGACTTTGAGGAAATAAATTGCCCAAGATAACAATACTAGCAAGTGGTAGAACCCAGGTCTTTCTTCAATTATGTTAATATATAGCTGTTTTAATATTATATCGACTGTCCTATAATCCTATCCCTGTCTTATTTTCATCCATCTTCATGCAATCTTCCTTACTTTCCCTCCTTAATTTTATATGCATAAAAGAAACTTCAAGATTGTCATTCCCTGGAGCATTTGACATCTTGCTTCCCAGCACTTGTCATCGGTTCTGGCTCAAATAAGCTCATAAAAATTCTCAAAAAGAATTCTAGCTGTTTTATTATGTTAATATCATCAAATAGATTATAGTTAATTCACCATTTGGATTTTTAATGTAACTTCATCATTTTATAATTTGATTATATTATAAATTATTATAATTTGTTTTTTATTTTCATATACAAGGAAGATTTTTTTTAAGTTTTCAAGTTCTTGGGTAGGGAGTTGTTAGGAATGAAGGAAGACTTCATGGCTGTCCCCCAGGTACTTTCTACGTGGCCACGGCATGGCTGCATTCTGTTTTCCCAACTGAGGAAACTGGCCCCACAGTTACAGATGATAAAAATTGTAAAGCAGGCAGCCAAAACCAGTCCTCCTGCAACTACACCATTTTGGAGGAGTGGCAAGTAGACTGACTGCACTTTGTGTGCCAAACATGATGAGCTGGAATGTTAGTCTTCTGTGGCAGTTGTGACAAATAACCAAAACCTTAGGGGCAAAACACAGTGCCTCTTTATTATCTTACAATTCTATAGTTTCAAAATTCAACATAGGTATTCTTGGGCTAAAGTCACGGTATTATCTTACAATTCTATAGTTTCAAAATTCAACATAGGTATTCTTGGGCTAAAGTCACGGTGTCAGCAGGGCTGCGTTTCTCTCTGGTGGCTCTGGGGAGAGTTGTTTTCCTGCCTTTTCCCGCATCTGGAGGCTGCCTGCTCTCCTGGGCTTGCAGTCCCCTCCTCCAACGCCAGCAGTGGCAGGGTGGGTCTTCCTTGTGTCATATCACTCTGACATAGACTTTTTTTTGGAGGGGTGCATTATTCTGTCTACCACAGCCAGTCATGACTGTGCTAAAAAAGAATCTGAGGTCACGTTACATTTATCAGGAAAGATAATTATGGCAAATTAGCAGTATTTCCCGTGGATTCAAAAGGAGGAAATGCTGTGTATTTTCCATCCCACCATAGATGCAGGCTAAACGAAGAAGAATTTCAAAATATCTACTGATAGGAGTGATGACCAGCCAGTCCATACATTCTAGCGGTAGCTGGAAGGGCCCTTATAAGGGGAATGCTCCGATAATCTGTCTTCTCCTCCTACAACGGGAGCTACTTGCCCTTACTGGCAGGCTGAGGCACTTCCTAGGCTCTAGGTATAATCCTGTCCTTCATGATCTGTCCTCAATAGTATTATAGCAACTAGTCTGGTGCTAGGTGCTGGACATCAAGACAGGTTAGGACACAGTCTACAGGATAGGTGCAGACCAAAGAAACTTACCCTCTTGATGGGGAGACAGACAGGCGAATATATGGCCACACGAGGTGAAATGTCGTTACTTCCTGGGCCTCGCTGGGCCTGTGCTTTCTACCTCCATGGCTGTGCTCAGACAGCCTAAAATGCATTTCTCTCTTCTGTTATGCCCAGTCCTACTTATTCTTCAAGCACCACTTCCCAGGGGGAAGAAAATCCACATTCTCATCATTCTTTCCTTTTTTAACATACCCGAGGCTACTGATGCTTTCATGCTCCACAAACAATACTTAGTGAAGACCCACTCTATGACAGCTACTGCACCTGACACTGGGGACACACTGGGGATAAATGATACAGATATGGCCCCTTTTCATGGAAATGACAGACTAGCAGGGAAGCAGATGTGAGTCAAGGAATCACACCGTTAGTTCTAAAGGGGCACCTCAGATCATTGCAACAGTGAAAAGTACATGATGTTCCAAGAGTTATGAAGCTGCCTGGGGGAAGTGACAGTTGACCTGAAATCTGAAGGCTGAGTAAAAATTAACCAGGTGCAGATGAAAGAGAAGGGCATCCAGGCAGAAGAAGGAAGGCAGCAGAATGGTGGTGCTCAGAGAGCGCAGGGTATCTGTGATGCTCCGAAGGGAAGCCAGCGGCTGGAGAGGAGGCTGTCAGAGGTGTGGGACTGGAGGAGCGGGGAGAGGCAGGCCAGAGCCAGAGCATGCAGGCAAGCTCAGGGCTACGTCCCATTAACAACTGCGTATCCACCCATTTGCCCTTACCCCACTGTGAGCACCTTTGTTTATGCTAGGGAGACCCTCACTTTGTAAGACTCCCAGTTCCCTCCACCGGCCTTCTGTGTTTAGGATTATTTACGAAATTTTAGCTATGGTGTCAAATTACCGGCTGATTTAAAGAGGGATTAACCAAAAACAAAATGTGGTGCACTCCTGAGATGAGGGGAATGGCCACAGGGTCTTGAACAAAGAGGAGCTGAGGTATACGATCTGCTGTTTCTCTATGCTAGATAGACCTGAGTGAATGCAGTGCCTCTCTACCAATGTGAAGTGTCCAAAATAGGTGCATTAAATTCTAACAGACTTCGATCTGAAGCTTGGGAAATCCTTAGCAAATTGAGATGGCTCCATTACAAGCTGGGGGAGTCTCCAGAGATGACAGAGTGGTGATCATTTATACCCCCCATAGTGGCTTATATTAAATAGTTGCAATAATTGACAGTAAATATTAAACTGAATTTTAGGACAATGAGGACCATTGTATAATCAACAAACGCATACATATAGGACCATTTTTGTGGGAATCTTGTCAAGGAGGTGTCTCCACGTTGGGCAAAAAGCGCCAGCTGAGATTCAGGAAGACAATATTCTGGTTCTCTTGCTTTGTCTGGCATGAAGGAAGAAACTCTTTTAAACCACTATAACCACTACCTTCATTATAGAATATGAAGTCACATTCTTAAATATTGAGAGAAGGCAAAGGTTTAATATATTTAGTACCACCTCAAAAAATGCCCGAGAAAGGCATAACACTGGAGCCTGACGCACTGCACGCCGTCTCGCACTGAGTGCCAGGTTGCCAAGGTCTCCCGCAGGGTTGGACAGAATGGCCGTTAATTCAACTGAACACCAGATGCAATGGCTGGCTTGCTCTCAGGAGCCATGTTTTAACGAAAAGTGCACCTTCTCTTTCAACACTGAAACCGCATTCAGTGAGGTGAGGTGCTTCCTGAGAAGCACATGGTCCTGCCAGACGTACACCTCCCATTTCCCCAACTGCTCTTTCTGTTCCTTCCAGGGGACGGAAATGATACCTCTTCACCCTACCTACCTCGAAAGCACCTATGAGGATAACTGGAGGTGGATGTCATAGAACATTCCATAAAGTTAAGTCAGTGAAAAGCCCTGGCTGGGTAGCTCAGTTGACTAGAGTGTCATCCTGATACACCAAGGCTGTGGGCGTGATCTCCAGTCAGGGCACCTACAAGAAGCAACCCACGAATGCATAAACAAGTGGAACAACAAATCAATATTTCTCTCTCTCTAAAAAAATCAGTAAGTAAAAAATCGAAAACAAGGGCAAAACAATTTAAAAAATGTCAGTGAAATAAGATCTCCAAGATCAATCACCGTGTCAATACTAAGTTTTATGTAGCCCAGAATAGTGCGGCTCCAGTACCTATGGCGGAATCCCAGAGTTACATGTATTTTGAAGAACCCAGTCCAATTCCCCACCCAAAGAAGGGTTCCATCTACTACAAAGGGTAGTGCAGAGACACAGAGCTCACTCTTCAACAAGGTGACCTATTCCTTGTTGAATTTAGAGACATTTTTTGTTCAGTGACATTTTTTGATATCTGCTTCTTCAGAACTCCCACTCACTGATTTTAGTAATGTGTTTTGCAGTCACACAGAATAAATATTCTTGCATGTGACATTCCATGAGACATTTGAGGGCAGCAAGCATGACATCCCTCCTCTCAGGACTTGGGTACCAAAGCCTTCAATCACCATCCAACACCTGCCACCACGTATGTAACATTTAACAGTGTCCCCATCACAGTGTGGGCAGTGCAGCAGGGCCTGCCTATGCATATTTACTCTCATGGGAAACCTCCCTTCTGTCTTAGGTTAAGGGCTGCAAACCCAGAGGCAGTATATCATAGGGCTACAGGTTGAAGACCCCTTTCAGATATGTCGATTTTACTGATACAGAACATGGACAAAAAAATAAAATAAAATTTTTGCCTCCCTAATTCCACAAAAAGGAATTTAGCTTTTAAAGGTTTCTATCATTTAAGTACCTGAAATGACTCCAGGGCTTGTGTTTGGGACCCTGCATGCCTGCCGTCTCTGGAGTTCATTTTTCAAGGATCCCAACTGAGCAGAATCAAGATACTGAGACTTATGTTTTCTAATGTCCAGAGATAATCAAGAATGTCACGGTTATTTCTCAAGAATAATATGACCTGGTGGACTCATTAACTTTAATGTAAGTATAAGAACAGACTGTGGTCATCTCCCTAATAGTTCTAATAGCTCCTGAGCAAATGGGAGTCCCCTAAACCCTCCTAGTTCCATGGTTCTCGAAAGACCAGTGGTTGAGTAATTCTACCAGTGATAGACTTCTCTACGTGATCTCTCCCAATCACTCTCTGGGCCCTGCAATGACTAGGATGTATAACATATATAGGTTGAGATGTACAGTGTGAAATCTGTTCGTGGTTTTTGCTAAGAGTTGACAAGTTTAAAAATAAAGTGTGGGAAAATTACTCATAGTTATGCAGGAAGATGGGAGAAAAGTGCCAAATGGGCTTGTGTTCTCAGTGTGAACATATGTAAAAAGAATTTTGATATACAGACATTATGATAAACAAAACCGATCAACCTAACTTTTCAAGAAAGCGTATAGGTAGAAGATCATGGTGATTGTGTATATAAGGAAGAGCTTATACATAAAAGACCACTTTGTTCACTGGTAACGGACTAGCACACTTGGCTCTCCAGAAACATTTCAACTAGACAAAACATGGCAACACATTAATCAGAAATATAGCTTTATTATTATAATATTTCATAATTTAAAAACTTTCTTTTTAATTCTTGGAAGAAAATATTCCAACTTCCAGACAACTGACCAACCCTGCAAAATACTGGAAAACAGTGTCTAAGACATCTGAATTTTGCAGTTAAGAATCTGTAACCTCGTTTGGGAAAAAAAATGAAAAAACAGTTCAAATAAAAATTATTTTTCTTATAAAACAAATTAGATCCATTCTTGAGTTTAACCTTTAACATGTTTTCCCAGAACTCTGGTGATTTCTTCCAAAGAGCAACTCTAAAGTTAGCTTCCCATGTAGACAAAAAAAATTAATTAAAAATAAGACGCAAGTGGGACGTGGCGCCCGGCTCAGGCCATGGCGTGGAAGTGGGACATCCGTCGGAGTGAGCCAGCTTCCATGTTTCTATAGCAAATGTATGTGCCTAAGGAAGCACAACATACATGATGCATTTGCTTGTGTGAGGGTCAGACTTTAGTTGAAACTTAAAAAAATTTAAATATAATACACCTTAAAAATCACCGCCCTTGTGTAATGTACATAGAGTAGAACATGGTACTTTCTAAAGATCACGGGTACCACTGTCAGAGAAAGCTCGCAGCATATGCCTCCCGGAAATGAAAATCGAAAATGCGCCTTACATTAAATAAATTAGAAAAATAGTCTGGTTACACCACCTTTAGAAACAAGTAGTGGCTGCACACACACATTATAGGACCATCAGCATGCAATACAATCACCAAGTCAGTTTTCAATGTGTAAAGGCTAAAGTGCAATCATGGTAGAACATCAGTAATAAATAACCTTGGAGAAGATTAGTTCTCCAAGTAAATAATTATAACATCACAATTTTACAATGTGAGCCCAAGCAGTGAAATTCACAGCAACGTTTTTCCCACTTGATAGTTGTTGCCTTTACACCACATGAATGGCCCACCCCCAAGAGCCGAAAGTCAGTGAAGATTAAAAAAATCAACATTTTCACTATAACAGGTTAAAAATGTTTGTATAATGATAAGTTATACTTTTCAATGTACTGTCATGTTAAGTAATTGCTTTATTACCTATTTTTAATGTACTGCTAATCTGATGTTTATTGTAGTAACAATCATAGTTCTACTAACATTAATTAGGTTACAGTTTTAATTTTTAAAATGACAGAATTCAATTTACATGAGCTGACATATATAGTTTAAAAACCACCCACCACAAACACACACCTTTTCCATGAGTATTTAAAAATAAACCAATATACTTAACATATACATTTTGTATGTTATATATATGTATACATGTATATATTTGTGGACATAATTATTCTTATTTCCAGGAGGATGTCAGCACTTGTAAACTCTGCAGGAGAATTGAGGATAATATTAAGTTTAAAAACTACGAAAGTTCATTCTTGAAGAAAGTCATAAAGCAGGAGATTCTTAACAGATGGGTGTTTGTGGGGGCAAAGGCCATCTCAGGGCAGGAGAGGAGGACAGTCTCCGATTCTGGATCCCACATGTGCTGCTTATTTCAGAAACTACTTTAGAAAGCAGTGTACAATGAACACTTCAGATGCCTGGTTGAAAGGGAAGAATGTGTATTTTAGTCATAAAAGGGCACAGAAGCAGCAGGAGGTGGACAAGTGAGGTGAGCAAGGGGACAGCCACGCCTGCAGCAGGCAGAGAGGCCGCTGATGCTGCCAGAGGTGGTCTCGGAAAGGGGTGCGGTGCCGCCCGAACAGCTCGCAACGCTCACCGTGGGCCGCCCTCTGGCTCCGACCACTTGGACCCTGAACTCGTGATGTGAGAGAGTGGCCGTGCCGACCCTCTTCCTGATGGCTGCTGATCAGAAGGGTTTTATGTCCTCCCTCAACCACAGCAATAGAAACAACTATTAGGATGGAGGCTGCCAAAGAAGACAACAGAGGGGCACCAAAATCTGAATAAACGTGCGTCCAGGGAAACAGAAAACCAGAATCAAGCCAACTGGAAAACAGTCCATTGAAATGAGAACCGAAATCTAACAAATGAGTAGTCTGGGAAATAGGAATTCTTATTTGGGAGGCTTTCAAACTAATTGACGGGCAGGTTAAAAACGAAAATATTTTTATTTCACTGCTATTAAGAGACTTTATATTCCTATCCCTTGTCTCATAATTTAGCAAGCAGTGAAAGGCAAAGGTGAACCTTTCCCGGTACCTGACATCTTGCGTGGCCTTGGGTCGGAGAACTAATCACCACTGCATGGAACGCCCGATGCAGAAAGTACTGGATACTGGGCTAATTATTATAGAAGTTGGAGCTTTCTCTTACTAAAATTTTTGGAAAGACTGCTTTTCAAAAAAATTCCTTTTGTAATTTGCCTCTTGGTTTTACAAGAGGCCTGTAATAAACTTTTGGTTCATGAAGATTCCTGTTTGTTAAATTCTGGTTAATCCACTTGCTTGGACAGACAGGAAGTAAAGGTGTTATGCACCTTGCTTTCCCATTGTGTGTCTTATTATGGGATGTGTGAAAAAAAACACTAGCGTTGGCCTCTGAAACAACATTCCCCAAAGCCCAGCAACAATGGTCCAGCCACCCGCCCTATTAGATGATGTTCACGAGCGCTGTTGGCTTTTTTTTGGCCATTTTGGGCCTGATGTTGCCTTTCCGACTAAACCCCAGAGGCTCTCCTTTCTTCGGCGGTCTGCAGAGTTCTCTTGGGGTCTCAGCCTGTTCATGAATGGACTTAGCAGGCTGCAGGCTGGCTCTATCGTCCCTGGCTTTTTTCACGTAGCTCCTTCCCTTTGGATGAAAATGAGTCTTCAGATCCAGGTGGTTATACACTGAATGTGGGTGCCCTCGGCTTCTGCAGATGGTCGGAGAGGAGGGGGGAGATGAGCAGAAAGACGTCTTTAAAGCCTTAAAAGAACAAAAGCTACCCACAGCACAATCACTCCTGCATGCCAGGGCAGTGATAATGCTGCCAGTAAAACAAGTAATACATATTGGTATTTTTTTTTTTCAAAAATTCCTGTGACCTTCATGAAGTGATCCTACATGTAGCAGGATCCTACTAAAGTGAAGCGATATTACATTCTCAGAGAAACATTACTAGTCCCATTTACCAGTGATAAAAACTCAGAACTGGAAAATCTCAATGACTCCCCAGGATAATACAATACGTACAGGCAGCCGATGGCGAAGATGGGAGCAGAACCCACACCTCGTGAGTCTTTAAGTGACTACTAGAGGGACTGGACACATCTGTGGGACAGCTCTCATGAAGTATACAATTCATGGTATAAATGCATATCTGCAATATGCTACACACCCTGCAGTAGCAGGACTATGTAGCTATTATGATTATTCCTCAATAAGAGAAAGTTACACCATACAACACAATATACTGTAGAGTACTATCATACTGCCATATACGAATAGACAACTAGCATAGCTAAAAGTCACCTCCACATTTTAGAAAGTTAGGTATATAAGCAGGTACGTTTTTACCTGAGACCCTCAAAACCATGTATATTACAGATGCCATATAAGATGCAACAGAAAAACAAACATTACACAAACATTATGAAATGACCCAAGTATAAAAAGAATACATACAGGCATTTGGGTTTCCTGTTTGAAGAGATATCTGTAAGCTGAAGAAAAACAAATAAGAAAAAAAACATTATTTAACTTGAATATTGGACTTGGTTTTTTAGAATCTTGCTTATATTTTTAGGAAACGGTATTTCTGTTAAGGCAGCGGTAACCACTGGGAGCACTGCCCAGGCGCCCCAGCAGTGAACAGGTGCGTCTCAGGCACAGCCTCTGCTTGCTCAGGGACCCGCTGCCTCCCTGTTCAGAGATGTCCAAGACGCCAAAATCAGCAGATCTCAGAAGTCTCAACAAGTCGAAGAGCCCCCCAATAGAGCAACATTTGAAGAAACATGTTATTAAAAACTGGAACGATGTAGCATTATTTCTTGATTGATTCGGACTGTATTTGCAGCTAATTTACTACAGCTGTGGCTAGTCACCATGTATCAACAGAGGGGAAAATTGGCATAAAATGTTTATCGCCTAAAATTCCTCATTTCTAAAATGAGAGCGTATGAAGACCAACCTACTCCATAATTGTCCAAGGCCATCTATCACTGAAATTATTTTCCACTCCCATTAAAATATCTTCATGCCTTTTTTGTGGCCGAGCTAGGACTATCATTTTCAGAATAAATTGATAATTATCATTTTGTGATCCAGATGTGACCATCCATGTTATAGGCCAGCCCAGTGTATTCCAGACCTGGTCCTGACCTCCCTCAGGACAAGGAGTGGCAGGCAGACAAACAGAAGATGAGGGTGACAAAGAAAATCTGGAGAAAGAGCCATCTTGGTGCCGGGGCTCAGTGCCACCAAGACAAGGGTGCCTGCTAGGCTCAAATACCCGAGAGACGAAGCTCAGCACAGCAGGATCACGTCCCCCATTTTCCTGTCTGCCCCTTGGGCGTTAGCCAGCAGCAAACCAGAAAGAAGTTTTCTTAACTTGTGAGGGTCACGTCCCCAAGAAGGCAAGATGGCATTCTTGCCTTCTGCCTTTTGACAATCCAAAGTCAGCATCACTGTTGGCCCTGCTCACACTGGCGGGTTTCGGCATAAGGTTAGGAAACACGAAGAGAAGAAGGCCCCTTCCTCACACGAGGGTCCTGAGGTTATACAGTATACGAAGAAGGTGGGACAGGTGATGAACACCTTGTTGGCAGCTTCTGGGAACCCCAGAGGCATCCGCATTTCTACCTTCTTGCCCCTCCTGTCCCCCACCACCAACTAGGGTTTCTCAGCTGGGCTCCTCTCATAGACTTCAGTGTATGTGTAAATCACACACACACATACAAAGTACAAAATCCTTCTCCCTTTAAGTCCCTCCCCCATTTTTGTGCATTAATACTGAGGCATAACAATTTTTTTCACTCTGCTGTATGTATGTACACATATAGCTTGACCCTGGCTGGGTAGCTTGTTGGTTTAGAGCATCGACCTGACACCCCAAGGTGCTGGGTTTGATCCCCGGTCAGGGTACATACAAGAATCAACCCATGAATGCATAAATAAGTGGAACAACAAATCGGTTTCTCTCTCACGCTCTAAAACCTATAAATAAAAAAAGAACGGTGCACACATCGTTTGATGACGTTCTGCTTTTATGTATACACAATGCCCTTTGGAACTTTATGAGAGAGAGAGGAAGTGTGCATATGCTTTCCTGCTTCACTCTCTGGGGAAAAGGCCACCAGTGTTCTCAAATGTTCAAAGGAGTCCCTGTAGTTTTAAGAACTACAACCTTAGCACCTGTGGAGGTCACTCATGGACCCTGCTGGGACCTCAGGAAATAAGAGTAATTTACTATGTATTATAAAAAGAGAAATGCATACATAAAGATGGGTAAAGATGAGCCACAAATCTCACATATAGGTACCAAAAATTGTGCATTTCTACATATCACATACTGTGTAAAATGCTCGCCAAGGAACAAACACAACCCTCAAAACAACCCTAAGAGGAGACTTTATAATCCCCACTTTACAGATATGCAAACTAAGGCAAACATGTTAAGTAGCTGGTTCAAAGCCTCAATGCTTCACCAGTATTAGGGCTGGACTTCAAACCCAACATGGTGCCTTCTTAGCCAAAGCAAGTCTTCACTCTGCACAGCTTCCCTAAAAAGTGTGTGTTTGTACACATGAGTACAAGAGCAAGGAAGTATATATACAAAAAGTTAAGTGGAATCCAGGCTGGATCAGAATTTCTCCATGGATCCTTCAGATTATGAGGTCTGGGGTGGAGGTGGGACCAGTTATCACACACTACAGAATTTCATATGCTCTCCTCCCCGTGAACACGAGAGGCCACTGTTCCTTTGGGCCCCCAGAGCCTCAGGGAGATGGAAAGGCTCTGCCCACTTAGCCCATCCACCTACCTCCATTTTCCCTAGTCCACTCTGTCTTCTTCTGGTATAGAGACAGGAGTGTATGGAGATGGGGATCAAGAGTGTGTTTGACTGAGTGTCCAGGCTGGAAAAATAGAAATAGCCTTGAACTGAGAGCCAGTCTAACTATTTCTAAAACACAAAAATGGTGTCTCAGGTTGTTATAATAGGCTTGGGGAAACCCAGCCTCCCTCCAACTTCCCCTTTGTAAAAATAGCACTGTATATTCAATTGTTCAGGCTAAAACCTTAGATTCATTCTTTTTAATTAAAAATTTTTTATTGATTTTGAGAGAGACAGAGAGAGAGAGAGACAGAGAGATCAATTTGTTGTTCTACTCATCCACGCACTCATTGGTTGATTCCTGTATGTGCCCTGACCAGGGATTGAACAGCAACCTTGGTGCATTGGGAATATTACTCCAAACAAGCCAGCCACCCAGCCAGGGCCTTAGATTCGTTCTTGATTCCTTTCTCCCTCACCTGCTAAATCTAATCCTTCAGCAAGACCAAGTGGTCTTGTCAATTCTACTCCCAGGATATATTCCATACCCATCACTTCCCTTTACCTCCACTCTATCCAAATTGCCACCTCCTCTCCCCTGCCGCCATAACAGCCTCCTAACCCGTCTCTGATTCTTACATTCCTCCAGTCAATTCCCCACAGAGCAGCTAGACTGATTCTGCTAAAACACAGAACGCCTCTTGCTTAAAACCTTCCAATGGCTTCCCTCTGTGCTCTGGAATAGATCCAAACCCCTTACGTGACCTGCAAGCCCTGGATGACCTGGAGCCTTCCCAACTCTCTGACTTCACATCCCAGCACTCGAACGTGCCAAGCTTGTTCCCTCCTAAGGCACTTGCAAATCCTATTCCTTTGTCTAGAACATTCCACTTGCAAATTTTCAGAGCTGGCTCCCTCTTGT
The DNA here is from genome assembly GCA_004027735.1 of Carollia perspicillata. NCBI lineage: Eukaryota > Metazoa > Chordata > Mammalia > Chiroptera > Phyllostomidae > Carollia > Carollia perspicillata. Next base: position 58,738 of record PVKM010003183.1, read on the forward strand.
TATTCAGGTCACAGTGCAAGGCTGCCTCTTCAGCAAGGCTTTTCATGAGAGCATTTCACTGAAGTGGGCATCACAAACATACCATCTTACTTTTTCCTTTACAGTAGTTATCACTGTACAAAATTACCCTCACTGTTTGTTTACTTGCTTACTGTGAGCCCCTCCTCACTGAGAGCAGGGACCTCATCTATCTCACTCACAGCAGTTTCCTTGGCATTCAGTAAGTGCTGTGTCCTCAATAAATAAGTGTTAAATGAATTACTGCTAGTCCTAATTTAGCAGCCTGCAGGACATAAATGCAATCCTTAAAATAAGATTATCCAAGCTGTTTCATGACCTTCTGTGGGAGCAGCTCTGTCCGTGATTCTGGCAGATGGGATACTGGGTCACTTTGTGTCTAATTTGACAGCATTTCTCACAGCGTAAAGAGAAAACATCTGAGTAAGCATAGCACATTTTTAGAAAGCAGCCAGGTGCAAAAAGAACAAAAATGCTCAAGGGGATCCAGGGAAAGATACAGATGCTGAAACATTATTTCAGAAAAGGCACTACATGTGAGGGGTGAAGGAAATCTTTCTAGAGCACAGAAGAATCTTGAAGCTTGAAGGCACCTTAAAAAGACTGAATTTGTACAGCAACCTAGAAATTTCACTGCTATCTGAAGTTGGTAATGAAAAGAAGAAGAAAGA
>PVKM010003184.1:0-59349 GCA_004027735.1 Carollia perspicillata
ACAATAATGTAATATTTATTGTTTTATCTAATTGTGTGTCTTCGAAAGAAATGGAACACTGCCTGGGAAGATCATTGTTTGTTCTTCAAGCATATAGATGGAATGGCTTAACTGTGTTCCACGTCCTTTCTAAGAATTCCTTAATCAGACTGCAGACACGCCAGTTCAGTCTGCGATGTCCGACTCATTAGCCAGGGAAGTGTGTGTGTCTGAGGTAGGATCTGGGTCAGATGAAGGCTTTCTCTCCACATCTGGTTTCCTGGGCTGATTTTCAGGCTTTCAGCTGAACTAGATGTATCTTTTCCTCAAATCATTGTTAAATAGGGATCAAAAACACTGTACACAAATAGGATAATTCCCTGAATTTAATGTATATGTCAACTTTTGGCTCCATCAAGCATATTCATAAGTGTTACACTGCAATTCTTTCTTCCCTTTCACTGCTGTTCTCCTGCCTTCTTTTTTCAGACTTTAATCACTTGAGTATCTACTAATTGCGGAGAAAAACCATTGCATCTCCCCTGAACTATTGCAAAATCCCCATACATAGTCTGCCTTAAACTCTTACCCATGTCAATTCATTTTCTCAGAAAAACCTAGAATGGTTTTTGAAAATAAATAATTTTAAAAGCAAAGTGATATATGCAAATGTGTAAAGATAAAACAGTTTCAAAAGATATATAACTGAAGCCAACATTCTGCAGCCCTGCTTCTCCTCTCCTTCAGTACCATTCAACAGGAACAATTTCTGGTTTTAGTGTTTACATTGGTTATCCCAATGACTCTAAATATGGTGCTTTCTACGAATATAAAATGACCAACTAAGTGTGTTGGTCATTCTACTATTGACATTTTTGCCTCAATTGATGAGGCTTTAGCTACCTTGCTGTCTCGCCTTCTCTCCTTCTAGGTACATCAATCATCTGCTCCACCATTGACCTCCTCTGCTACGTCAAACAGCATTCTTCAGTCCTTCCTTCCATATCTGCTCACTAGAAGCCAGAACTGTCCAAAAGAACCTTCTCTGATAAAAGAAACTCTTTGTTCATATCCACTATGTTTAACATGGTAGCCAGTACCTATGGGTGAATATTGAGCACTGGAAATATGGCTAGTGCAACTAAGGAACAACAGAATTTTATCTTGTATTTAATTTTAATTAATTAATTTAAAGTTAAACAGCCATACATGGTTTTGGTAACTGTATTGGACAGGGCAGCTATAAATAATATATTTTAATGAACCACAGATTTGCAGGATGAGAATATTAGCCCTCCTCATTTCTTTTCACATCTGCTTCTCCTTCCATCTCACAACCTAGCTTTACCTTCATAGTGCTAAAATCGCTCATATTTGCATGTTATTCATAAGTGCAGTTAAACCTGCCATGGTATGTCTAAGGTTAATTCTAATGCTGAAAAATATAAGAGCTATATTTATGTTATTGTAATTTAGTTTCCTTCACAGCTCTCTTCATAATTTTCACTGTTTTGTTGTTTCTTTATTGTCTTTCTCTTATACTAAACTGCAGGCCTGATGAGGGTGAGAATTTGCCCATGTAGTTCAATATTAAAATCTGGAGCTTAACAGAGTGACGGATAAAGAGTTAAACAGATGTCTCCTAAATGTTGAATTGATGATCATGTTTTATTTATTGTGGTTTAGACATTTTGGCATTCTCTAACAGGAAAAAAAAAGCTCAACAAATGATCCTTGAAGAAATTAGTGTTAATAAACAGTATTTTCATGGGGCAAATACCATTACTCCATGAAATATTTTAATATTTTCCTCTTCACACATAATTTCTGATAGTGTTTCTAAACCTTTGACTTGAAAACTCTTGTACAAGTATTTGTAATAATGAAATAATCTAAGGAATTAAAAAATCACTTTTGTATGGTAAATGATATAATTTTAAGCATATTTTATTTTTATAAGTAGACCATTAAATTATATTATAAAGCTCATTTTAATAACTGCTTAAATAGACATGATGAATCAACATTTATTTTTCCTTAAGAAGTGATGAATATTCTTTAAATCATTTGTAAGATAAAATATAATTTGATAGTATATGTTTAAAAAAATAACAGTGTATTTGAATTTGGGCTAGATATATGCTTAAGTATAAATTGAAATTTAATTTGTTAAAACTGTCAAAAATAGAGAAAAATGCTTCCATGTTTCCTATTTGAGTTATTTCTATTTCACAAATCAGTTGATATATGTGTGTGCATGTGTGTCTGAGTGTGAATGCACATATATAGACATCCAATTCTTTCAAATACTAAGATAAGTTTCATGATGGCATTTGTACACAATTGCTAGTAACCAATGAATTTTAGGGAGGGAATAATCTTATCTATTGCCAATAGCTAAGAAAACATTGTTTCCAATTGCCACAAGAAATTTTTCTATTTAGCTTTGATTTTGAAATTTGAGATGTTCTACACAGGGATTTGTGATTGGGGGGATGGAATTACACACCTGGTGATGAGCACTGTGGGCAGAGTCTTCTTTATTATTCTATCAATGCATATCCATTCATTAACTATGTTGCGCATCAGAGTTCCACTTGATTTCCTATATTTAACCAATGCTTCATTACTAAGAATTATAACATTCAAAACCATCAATGGCTGGCATACTGAGGACAGTGACACACAATTTGAGATACGACCAAGTCATGAACCCTCCTCCCTGATCACCTCTAATCATTGCCCATGCTCAATGCACAGCTGGGGCCTCCTAAGCTATGACTTTGAACATAAAGGGCTAAAAAAATTATTTATTGATCTAAACATTAAAAAAGATGCCATTATTAAAAATGAGAATTTCCTGTAATACCTTTTGGAATCTCTGGGGATTTCTGAATTATAAGTGGAAGCTACCATGATCAAGATATTCTGTGATTAATTTAAAAACTGACTCCTTTATTCATGAAATATAAATGACATTACAAAGGACACAATTCTACATCATGAGATGAATCTCCAACCCAGCCAGAATTAATAGATAAACCATATACCTTCAAGGATTGGGACTGTTTTGTTCCAAAATAATAATCATTTCTTCTTAATCCCCACCTCTATGTACCTGTGTATCCTGAAGTTTAACTGCCCAATGGCAGGTGGTACCAGGTATACTTTAAATATTACTAGCTGCTTTTAGATCATTTTTTTGTCCTACACAGATACTTTGTAGATTCAGGGACTGTTTTACCTTATGCTAACTAACATGACCTGGCCTGCAGTCTATGCACGTGCCCTGACTGGGAATCGAACGGCGACCTTTTGCTTTGTGGGATGATGCCCAACCAACGGAGTCACACCAGCCAGGGCCAGAATTTCACTTTTAAGGCAGGTAAGAGAGATGGAAGTTTGGATCATGGTGTCTTTCCCAGTACTTTTTGGACCACACAGTATTATAAAAACACTATTTTATTCCTCCTATGAAGAGGGTGAGCCACTATGGATGATGAGCTTCTTAGGTAGAAACAGCAGATATATTTTATCTAACATTCCAGCACTGACCGATTCTCCGTGGCTGCTACACTGGGAATTTGAGCCCATGTAGACGCTCATTAGAGAAAGTGCTGTTAGTACTACCTAGGGGTGGGAAGGGAAGGCACATGATAAAATTAAAAATCCCTACTGTAGACAGTGTGGTTAGAAATGTGACATAATTTTGCTCATATAACGAAGTCTGTGTTTGGTAAAACCATTTGATAACATTGCCTTTGAAAGGGACGTGTAATGAGTACCTCTGGAGTTTAAATCAGAATTCCATTATGCTTGGCACATGAGGGCCCTTTCACTCTATGTTTGAACATAGAAAACATCAATGCAAAAGTTTCTTTCAGGAAAGGGTGGGATGGTAAGGATAAGTGATCATAATGATGATTCTTTGACAGATGAATATGTTTTGGTTTGAAACACCATAAAAAACTTTGTAACAATATTGTCCAGTCAAAGCGACCTTCGAGGTTCAGCCCAGACATGAACAGCCATGAAATTCATGTCTGGCCACAGACTTCGGTCCCCACTGCACTTTGTGCACCTACTGAAGAGCAGATGCAGAGAGAGAATGACTTAATTCCTATATTGAGTTATAGGAATTAAGGACTGGTCCTACTATTCTGACTTGCTGTTGGATTTTATTGGGTAGTGGCAAACACCTAGTAAAGATGGATTCTCAGCCTTGGTGTTTACCTAAATGGCAGAAAATCTGTCAATTTTCTCTCTGTGTTAAAAATGGAAGTACTCCGTGCCTTAATCTTCTCTTCCTCCAATATATGTTACAGCCCTACCCTAATATTTACTTGACAAATACAGTCAGGCTAAAGACTCCATTTTTTAAATTTTATATTAGATCTTCATAATTACCTATGTACTGTGAGATCTGTATTTCATAAAGCACTACTCCAGAAAACAATTTAACTTTGATTATGTAAAAACAATCATACATTCAACCTTACTTTGGTACTACTGAGAAATAACTTCTTTTCCTTATTGTGTTTAGATTTAACTGACAAGAGATATAAAGCCGTAATAACTGGAAGGTAAGTCGCAAAGTGACCAACTTTCAAAGGACAATCTGGACACCAAGCCCCAGGAGAAATCATCTGGGAATGTGAACACTAGGTCTCAAACCTAACAGCCACACACACAGCTTTTTTTGACTATTCTGACTTGATGAGCTGTAAGGGCCCAAATCTCATTTTCATTGGGGGCCTCCCTCCATATGAGAGAGGGACCGCTCTTAACACCATATTTCAACAATTTTTCAAGGCATAGCTCGTCCTCCACAGAAAAAAAGCAACTAAATGTGCCCTGGGGAAGAAAACTGATAAAGGATAGGCATTAAATCTGCTTCCTCTCTCCTTCTAGAGTTTCTCCCCTTTGCCCTTACTCCCAACAGCCAATGTTTTAGGAAGCCCTGCTTGTTTTATTATTTTAAGTTTCCCTGAATCAACTATTTTCTTAGATCAGGTCCATATCAATTTTCAGTCTTACCTCTTTGGGGTACTTTTCTATCAAACTCACTACTCTCCAAACCATCCCATAATACTGCAGCTATCACAGTATCTCTAACATCCAACTACGACAGCATCACTCCTCTGCTTAAAATCCTTCAAGGGTTCTCAACTGCCAAAAGGTAAAAACTTATTGGAACGGTTTGGCCATCTTCATATCTGATTATTTCCCTAAACTCCCAACCTGAGTTGTAGATTCACTGAATAGCTTGTCACTTTCTGAGGATATGCTCTATTTTCAAACAGTCCCATGCCTCTGTCCATTCTGTTTCACCTTTTAAAGTGTCCTTTATTCTTTCTGCATTTATTTGGCTCACTGGAACACTGCTGATGTCTCCCCAAAGACTTCTCTGAATCTCAACCTATTTTAAACACCCTTCCCCGAGGTTGTCCCAGCTCCCTGCAAAAGCACTTAACTCACTTCCTCACTACTGATTATTTTTACCCAGAAGTATCACTAGACAGTAAGGTTCCTGAGACAGGGGTAGGGCTAAGTTTACAGCCAATACATATTTTAGAAATAAGGAGAAATAAAGCAAATTCATTAAAAGATTTAACAAATATGCAGTAGCCTATGTGCATCAATGGATTTTTAAAAATATGATTTTAAGTGAAGCTGCTATCATCAAACTTGCTGTGATTGGGATAAATGCCGAAAAGAGATGAGACTTGAAGAAAAAAATAGTACTTATAAAATTAGTCTGTGATGTTCTGGGCAAAATAAAAAGCAAGTACAAATTTGGTATAAGGTTCAATAAGGTGATGGATTTCAACAGCGCTTTGGCAGACAATTTCTCTCCCTAGACATTAGTGGCTTTGCTGGTTCCCCTGAAGTGCCAGGCTGGAGTGGCCTAATGCAGTTGCTCAGTCCATGAATGGAAGTGGTGTCTTTTGAGTACTTCTGGTTGCGGGTGATGTCTGAAAAAATAAATGAACAGACTCTCTTCCCAGTGACCTGGACAATGTGCAGTTGAGTTGAAATCTTAGCTCATGGTTTCAAATGAAACAGAAAGGTATATGGGACATTTCAGTTACTTCTTAGCATGTTAAAATGCTTCCTCTGTAAACCATGGAAAATAAAAACCAATTAGGATCAGCTTGGAAAAAGATTTGGGAATTTTCTCTTGTGGTTTAACTAGGGTCCCAAAATAGCATTATGGCAGGTTTGAACTTCCCATTTCATACTTTGCTTTCTACACTAAGCCTTAAATGGAGCAAAATTTAAATTTCTTTGGACAAAACTGGCCACAAAATCCAGTCGTTTGCTATTGTTTCTCCTGAAATACAAGTTGCATCTGGGAACAAACTTGCCAAAAGGATTCTGTTGGATGGATGGCCTATCACATGCTTTGAAACATGGACAATGTTAAAAATATGAAATTGTTTTGGACTCCTCTCAAGAAACCATGTGATTTAATTATACTTATTTTTATCTATTACAGAGTTTGTTTGCCTGAACAAAATTATAGCAGGATTCTGAGGATTTAAGATATTCATAAAGAAGAAAGTAGTTATTATACAATTTGCATTTTGTATAAGATAGACTCAGGACTACATGTTAAATTACTGAAAGAAGCTGGTAGGTTTGAAATAAGTAGATTCACCAATGAACACACTCTGTAAGGATTTCCATGAATGGACTGAGGAACATCAAATGAACATAACTTTCAACGGAGAGCCAGAATGAGGAGGAAAGCAAAAAGGAATTTTGCTTCACTTTTCTTTCAGCCTTTTTCCTTCTGGAAAACAGCTGGCTTGTCTGTGTGTTTTTTTTAAGACTGCACTCAGATTAACTCTACATAAAGATTTAGACAATAGTTCTCACTCTTACTGTAAATATTAGGATCTATAAGAACTGAGTCTCCTTAGCCAACTTAGTAAGTCGTCTTCATCCTGGACTTGCTATAAGCACAGCTGCAAGTCAGTCCAGTGGGTCTCAAAGGAAAGATCCCACAGACTTTGGTCTGATGGAATTCTGGGAGAAATATTTAATATGTTCCAAAGGAAGGAAGTACTGGGAAGATAATTTCAGCCACCTAGATACAAAACATTTGTACCTTGTGAAACACATTTCAAGCTCAATAGTTTTACTTGTATAGGTAATTGTTATTTTATGGGATTAGCCATACCACACTTTTTAATAAAATCTAGGATGCAGAATTCTCTAAGCAGTTATGTTGTTCTACTTCATCAATCATTATTTCCGTTCTAAACATAAACTGATTTTAAATATCTTTCTACTTGAAGCCAGAAAAGAAAAGGCTGAAGGAGACTTTGACATTTCTCTTAGTTTTATAAAATTATCAAATTGCTTAAATCCTCATAATATCAGAAAATCAAAGCAGGACTCATAAAGGCTTTTTCACTGTACTTGAGACTTTTGTTCTCATGCAGAAAATTCCTTGTTCACTGAATCATGTGGTGAAAAAGTCACTGGCTAGCAAAGCCTGGGTTCCTTTGCCAATACCTTCAATTCCGATTATTTTCAACCACTGGGAGTGGGTGGGGGAGACTCAGCGTAGGCATCAATCATGACTGATCACACTACAAGTACTTGGCTGCTGTTATTGTTTTCATCATAGGAAGTCTGAACATATAATATGGTGCAAAGAAACAGGGACCGAAACTTCTCAGGGACTAAGAAGTCCCTGAGAAGGACTGAGGGATCACAGTCCTTGAGGGAGTCCCTCAGGGACTGAGGGAGCACAGGCAATTAGTTCTAAAACTAAAAACATTATCAATATATGAAGTTTAGTTTCTGTTTATTGTTCTTCTCTGAAAATGTGAGACATTTAATACATGTTTGCTAAGCTGATTCATACAAACAATTACCCTGAGACTACTAAGTGTCTCCTACAATGCCAGCTCCTTGTTGCTTTATAACCTAAGACAATATGTATTCATTCATCAAATATATTTTGAGAACCTGCTATTTTTCCGACCCTTTGTGAGCATATGTAGAGATTCTGCTCAGCCCTGACTGGTGTGGTCAATTGGTTGGGCTTCGTACCACAAGGTAAAAGGTTGCTGGTTTGATTACCGGTTGGTTGGGTCACATACCTGGGTTGGGTTTGGCCCCTGGTCAGGGCATGAGTGAAAGGCAACCAATCGATGTTCCTGCCTCATATCAATGTTTCTCTCCCCTTCTTTTTCTCTCCCTTCCCTTGTCTCTAAAAATATATTAATAAAATCTTTAAAAGAAGATTCTGCCCAAATAGTAGTAGAGTGAAAACGTATGTGAAGGAGAGCCCCAGACACAAAATGACAAATAAAGTTTTCTATAAATTCAGAGAGAAAAAACATCATAGTTTTACTTTTGGATAATTTTTGTAGTGGAAGAAAAATTTGGGAAAGAAAAGTTGGGAGATGCGAAAAACTGGAATTGATCATATTTATCACCTTACGTAGATGATACCATTTTCGTCAGTTGAAGATAACAACAAAAAGTGTTACTTGCTTTGTTCGTAAAAGATGAAATCCAGTAAAGGCACAGGGTAAGATTTGTTTGTGCAGAGGATTCTGACCTACTCGGAATGAAAGATTCCAGCACAGGACATTTTTATGTTCTGCCAGGAAATGAAGCAAGTATGTGGGACACGGGGTGAGTCAAGGTGGAAGGATAAACTTGAGTGCTTTTCCTTTCAACTGTTGAAATGCTGCTCTGTTGGGAGTTTATTTTCCTCTCCTCTTGAGTGGTCTGACTGAGGTTAAAAAACAATGATCTAATCAATACCAAACTTTTTTCTCTGCCTCCTGTAATACAATTTCCTAGGGCAATAATCAGAGATGTACAATGAGGATTAAAAGAAATAAGGAACAGCCTTAGGAAGTTGACTTGAAAACTTCGACGAGAAAGGTTCTCTAGAAATTAGCACTTTGGTCTCCCAGTTTCACTATTGGGAGTGACCAGCCATGTTTCCACAGTTGTAGGACATTTCTTATTTTGCTGACACTCTTTGAACACACGGACACAAAACCTACAATTGTTTTCCTTTCTATCAAGTATGAAGGGGGAAGGGTTCACCCATCACACATCTCCTGAAAGGAAAGACTCTTTTTTTTTACACATTTTAGCATAGAACTATGAAGTGCCAGGGAGGGGAATTATGTGTAAAATAAAGAAATTCTGCAAGGAAAGAACCTAGGGAAAATTCCAGAAAGTAGCCAGAGATACTGTGGCATACTTAAGATGACACAGATCCTTTTTAGGTACCTAGAGGGACTTGAAGGATCTAGCAACCAGATCTAAAGAAGCGGAATAAAGAAGAATCCATGGCATTGCTGAGCACTTTGATCCTAGGTCCTGAGAAGTTGGCTACTGCTCCTTTTTCCCCATTTTATAAGTGGAAAAGCAAGAATACTTCAGTGACTGCTTTCCCAACATTTCTCCTTTCTGAAGAAGGAGCCAAGCCGCCAGGGAGTTAGTGAGTTGGTCCGATGACCTATTAGACTGTAATCCTTTTTTAGAGCCCTTTAAAAGGTAGCAGAGAATTCAAGGTCACCAAAAGCAGATTATAAATGCCACAAGCAGAGCCACTCTCTTGATCTCACAAAAAGCAGAGCCTGTAAAGTGGGCATGCCCAGAGGCCAGGCCTGGGTATGAACTAATTTTCCAAGGGCATTAGCGAGCAACTTAGGGAAGAGTTGTGTCTGTATTTGGAGCCTCGGAGACTAGAACTCCAAATTTGTCTAGAGTCTAGAGAGACCATGCTGCAAATGTAACTTCCTGTCTATACAGGAAAGAAATTCTTTTAACAGAGCTAATAAAATGAGCTCCTAATGAGGCCTCTCATACATCAAATAGGCAGAGTGAAAAAAACGCTGTGATGACGTAAGTGTAAAGGGATCAGAAACATCCCTGCACCCCTCAAAAAAGTTTTCTTTGAAAGCCACATGAGCTGAAAATTTAAGGATACACCACACTTTGCCAAAGTCAAGATATCTGGAACAAGACTTTGAAGTATCAAAGAATAAATGTATTTAATTAGGAACCAGCCAGAAGTCACCCAGGGTGATAAAGTCACCCTTTACTGCTTCCCAGCCAGACTGTAGAGTTTCACCCCCATTCACCACCACACCCCACTTTCTTCAGTAAGCCTCAATTCTAAAAAGAACTGTTTTAAAACACCTCTCTAATGAGAGAATGATTGTGAGCAAAGTTTTAACTCATAAAAGTTGTAAAGCTACATAATCCTCTTGAAGCTCTCCATAACAGCATGTATACAGACAATTACACATTCAGAAGTCATAACTCTAACTTAGGAGCTATGAGTTTAACATAACTGAAGCAGATTTCATCTCAATATCGGGAAGAATTTCTAGTGAACATAGACCTGTTCTTAGGGGGATGGAAGGCAAGCTGTTTCAGCTGAGATTCTACTATAAATAAATGAGGATATAGCAGATCAATTTTAATAGGTAATTACAAGGGCTTCACTGCTCAGGAAGGCATTTAAATATTATTGGGGCCTTTGTACAGCAGCATTCATGGGGTCAGGGGGTCGGTTTCCAACGCACAACTTCTACCTGCTTTACTCCTTCCATCAGTAAGTAAATTCTGCTCCAAGTAAATAATCTCCTTTGAGATAAGCTGAAATTCCTTTTTTATAGCTTCAGTTTGTTTGTGACTTGAAGACTGATCTCTAGAGACATTTTTTAAAGTGCAGATACCCATCAGAGGCATCAAACATGCTGCTTACTTTGGCCATTCTTATTTTGTACTGGGAGACATTTAAAGTTTCTCAACCTCGGCACTATTGGCATTTTGGGGGCTGTCCTGTGAACTGAAGGGTATTTAGCAGCATTCCTAGCCACCCCCACTCAGTGATGACAGCCACAGTTGTCTCCAGACATTGCCAAATGCCCCCTGTGGGCAAAAATGCCCACAGTTGAGAATCACTGCTGCTGTCAAGGGTTAGAGAACGGGGTTGGGGAGGATACCAAAGGGAGGTGTGAGCAGATTCACATTTTTTCCTAGGGTTAAACCCACTTACTCATACTTCCTATATCTTCCTGTAACAGGGAGAAGGAGAGACCCTTTCAGCTATCTCAGAATCTCCATGGTGTTGGTATCAGTCATAGTTTTATCAGAAAAACAGAACCAGTAGGCAAGGGATAGAGAGATGGATAGACAGATTGGTAGACAGATGTTAGATATAATACTATATAACATTTACAATACTATGTATGTATATATACTGTAAAATGCATATAAATCAAGGAAGTGGCTTACATGTTACACAACTGTGGCTTAAACTTCACATGATCGTGGAGGCTTACTAGGCAAGTATGAAATCCCTACGCCAAGTGGAGCTCCTCATGAGCCAAAGATGTAATTGAAGTCCACCGGCATAATTTCTTCCTCTGTTCTGTTCTAAAGTCCTTCCACTGATTGAATTACACCCACCAAATTCTCCAGGGTCATCTTTACATCTCCTTGAAACAACTGTAGTAATACAGATGTTTCAGGTAATACTTCCACAGTAACACCTGATTAGTGTTTGATTGAATAATTGGGGAACACAGACTAGCTATTGACATAAAGCCGACCATCGCAGTGTTCCAGAAGCTATTCCTCAGCCTCTGGTGTTTTGTTTATGACCATAGTTTTCGGTTCATCTCATTTCAGCTATGCTGAAGGCCCTGCTCATTCACAGGCCTGCTCCAAGTATGCATTTCATGATAGCATCCTGCCACGGTCAGGCACAAGGTCCAGGCCTCTCACAAGCATTTTCATGGACTTAAGAGTCTCTTTGAAAGGACCTAAGAAACATATTCCAAAGAAATACAAATGGCCAATAAGTACATGAAAAAAAAGGTTCAACATAATTAGCCATCAGAGCAATGCAAATAAAAATTACAATGAGATACTACTTCCTACCCATTAGGATGACTGTAACAAAAAAGACACACAATAACAAGTATTAGCAATGATGCGAAGAACTTATAATTCTCATATATTCCTAGTCGAAATGTTAAATGGTGCAGCTGCTTTGGAAAGCAGTCTGCTAGGTCTTCAAAGGATTAAACATAAGTTACCATAAGGCCTAGCAATTCCACTCCTAGGGAAATAGTCACAAGAAATGAAAACATACATCCACATAAAAACTTGTAAACAAATGCTCACACCAGCATTATTCATAATATGCAAAAAGTGGGGAAAAACTAAAATGTCTATCAACTAATCGGTGGCTAAACAAAACGTCACGTATTTACACAGTGGAAGGTTACTCGATCATAAAAAGAATGGTGCACTGGTGCCTACCTGCATGAACCTTGCAAACAGTTCTGCTGAAAGAAGCAAGTCACAAGGTGTACCCCGTTGTGTGACATCACATATTGTCCAGATATGGCAAGTCCAGAATAGGCAAGTCCATAAGGACAGAATGGAGATTAGTGGTTGCCAGAGGCCAGAGGGATTCCATGAGAAATGGGAAATGACTGCTAATGGGGGTGGGGTTCCTTTGCGGGGTGATGAGAATGTTCTAGAATTGACTGTGGTCACGGTTGCACAATTCTGTGAATACACTAAAAAACATTGAATCATAAATGCATGAATTGTATAGTATGTAAATAATATCTCAATAAAGCTGCTGTATATACTTTTTTAATAAAAGAGTATCTTTGGAAATCTTGGCAGCAGAGAAGTTTAACAGACCTGTTGGGGCAGGGCTCTCTGATTGGACTGATGATTAGCCGCTGTCCAATGCGTCCGCAGGCTTTTAAAGCCCTGTCGGGAAGCAGGCCGTCAGAGGAAAGGAAGGCAGCAGATGTTTCTCCGTTGCTTAGTATTAGCCACTCATACCGATCAAAGTAGGAGAAGAAAATGCTCCCACAGCAGAGAGCCCCATCCAGGGTCTCGCTTCCTGTGCCACTCTCTGCTGACAGTTGTGTAGTCTGCCGCCTAAAGCAGGCTGAAGAGGGTGGAACCCATCCAAGAGAAAGCTCAGAAGCTTGTCGAGACAGAGTATTACCTCAGAAACTGCTCTTTTACTTCAGAGCCTAAAGAATTTTGATTTATTTAGTAACAGTTTATCTTTGATGATGTACAAATGCATGACTCAGTTTTGTGGCTTTTAGCACCTCAATGCTGGGAACTTACTGAAGACTATTTCACTTGCTCCAGAGACAGCGCTGGACTCCTGCCCAAACTTCCTCCCTCCTTCTGGCTCCCCGAGTAGGGAATTTCTCGTACATTGGCCTCTCAGGAGAGGAGCTGAGATGCTGTCACTTCACTACTATAGTTCAGGCTCTTCGGGGACCTTTCGGTCTTTTGAATCTTTTATTAAGTACAAATATTCATTATCAGATAATAGCTTTAGCTAGGATTTTCAAGAGTGGAAAAAAGGTTTCAAAAGATAATCTGATTTTTCTTCCAATGTAACCTTATCAAAGGCAGAGTGAAGATGATGGATTTTTCCAGTAGGAATGCACCAAGTAGTTGGCAGACACCTTGCTGGGGTCTGGTCTTCAGAGCTGTGGGTCCAGAGCCTCATGCAATTTGAATGCCCTTTGTCCACTAGCCCATAGGCACAGATAATTCACACTGGCATTATACTCTAATTCTACAGGATTGCTGCCTTTACTCATACAACTGTAAGAACTTGGTCCCTTTAAAAGTCCCCTCACAGGGGACTTCAACCAGGGAAGCCTCACACGTGGTAAAGCAGGCCCCCCATGCTGCCACCCCTACTGCACTTCTGCTGCTGAGCTCTCGACTCACCTGGGCAATAGCTGCATACACTGAGTACACACCTGCGGAAGGATGCCAGCTATCCCTGAGGCTGTGTACCATTGCTCAAGCACCAACAGAGCCCTGTATTCCTTTCAGGAATGGCCCATATGAAAGCACTTTTCTAGCCCTTGCTAGAATTGTTCCAAAACCATTCTCCAGACTCTGTGGCGTACCAGAATACATCTCTCCCACTGTCCTCTCTCACCAGCCCTCCCGAGTACCTGTACACAAACTTCCTCTTTTAAAAAAGTGAGTACTGTAACTCTTTAAAAAAAATTTTTTTAAAGAAGGAAAGGGAGAGAGAGAGGGAGAGAAACATCAGTGTGTGGTTGCCTCTCATGAGTCCCCAAGTGGGGACCTGGCCCACAAGCCAGGCATGTGCACTAAGTGGGAATCAAATTGGTGACCCTTTGGTCCACAGGCCAGCATTCAGTCCACTGAGCCATGCCAGACAGAGCTGTACACAAACTTTCTTGTAGGTACTTGTAGCAAAGTAGACCAAAACCCAATTCAGATGCAATTCCAAGCCTTAGTTAGGCATCCCTACAAAACTGTCTATATTCTTTGGGCTAAAGCAGAGTCATTTTATACTTAAGTTTGATTGGTATTGATCAAATCCAAGGATATGTGAGGATAAAAAGCCACATTTTCAATTTGTTAATTTATAAGGGAAAAGTATTACCAGGTTAAGATTCTCTTTCAATCTTTCTCTCTCTCTCAATAGAAAAGGGTACATTGGTGGCAAAGCTTTTTGAAGAATAATTTGTGAAAGGCCTAAGAATAACCACCATCAATAAATTACAGTATGAGTGGCCACCATCAATAAATTATAGTAGCCCTTTTTTCAGGATGTTTGAATTAGATTTTTCCAGTTTTCATCAGCCAAGTGTTTACAAACTGGGAGCGCAGGTCTCATTCTTTAAATTCAGCTCACAATCTCAGTCACAAAAAAATTCTCAGATTTTACTGTACCTTAATCTTCCCTGTCTCTTAAATCATGATCCTTCACAGGTTTCAGCTTTGGAATAAAGAACAGCTTAGCATTTATCAATAAAGTTTTAATGGTCCCTCATTAATTAAGATCAGTCTGACTATAGTTTGCTATTTAGTAAGATTTTATAGAAGTTGTCACTTTTATCTTTATTTATGTAACAGGATGTTAAAATGGGACTCTTAGTTTCTCAGCTTCTTTTCCTTTTTATTGAATTTATTGGGGTGACACTGGTTAACAAAATTATACAGGGTTCAGGTGCACACTTCCACAACACATCATCGGTACACTGTATTGTGTGTTCACCGCCCCAAGTCAAATCTCCTTCGATCGCCATTTATCCCCCCTATACCCTCCTCCACCTCCCCAACCATCTCCCTCCACCCAGCAGGCACCACACTGTTGTCTGTGTCCATGAGGTTTTTTTCTTTTTTGCTCAATTCTTCCACCACCCACCCAGTCCCCACAATTCACCCCCACCCCTGACAGCTGTTGGCCCACTCTCTAGCTATGAGTCCATCTCTATTTTGCCTATTAGTTCATTCTGTTTATTAGATTCCACAATAGAATACTACTTGGCTGTAAAAAAGAAGAAGAAAATCTTACTCTTGGTGACAGCATGGATGGGCCTGGGGAGCATTTTGCTAAGTGAAATAAGCCAGTCAGAGAAAGACAAGTACCAGCTTTTTAGATGCTACACAGGCCAAAAGTGATGAGAGAAGTGCTAGGCACCCCCTCTCCCCATGTCAAGAGTGAGCTGCTAGACCATCAAAGTAGAACAAGTTAAGAGTTTATCAAATCAGTTCTGCCAACAATAGCCTGTCACCCACTTCTCAGATATATGAGAGAATCTAAACACGTCAGTAGAGAAGAATCTCATGGGAAGATTCATGGTGTGCTGTGATGTGCATCTGCCCACCCCTATGTGGATGGGAAAGAGAGTTCTTCCCTTCATCTCAATTAAAGCCAAGCTTAAAGAGAACTTCATGTAGAGCTCAACATAAATTCCTGGCAGTTTGAGAACATAGGAACTGCATCTAATTCTAACTTGGGAATATCTAAAAGTGAGAGGCTGTGGCTGTGACTACCCTTGCAAAGTAGTGGTGAAGTGATTGCTATGGCAACAATGGGAATAGCCTACCTTTCTAGTTTTACAATGTCCATGTGCCAAATGTGGACTCTGAGAAGGAGAGCAAAACTGGATAACATTGAGAGAGTTTGCCTGGAAGGTGAAGTTACCCCAGCAGAGGAGGGAATGGTCAGGAACCCAGAATAGAGAGCCATTTATAAATAACCACTGCAGGAGAAATTGCTTGACTCAGGGGAACTGTGGCTAGAGAGTCTCAGTGATGAGGTAAGGTCTTCATAAAATCCACAGATGCACCAAAAAGAGACACAACGTTAGACATCTGCCAAAACAGGAGTTACCAGAAAAGATAAAAAACCTGTCCAACATTTAATCTGGGGTGAAGAAAAAACAATTGAGAGAGCAGTTGGAATAGACAACAATGAGAAATAATAATAGTCATAATTATTTTGACATTACAGTGGTTACTATGTTTAAAAATTTTTACTTTTATATTAATCCATAAAATTGCTCTTTATTTGCTTTCTACCAGTGCTCAATAAACCAGTTACATTTACCTTTCCTATCATTTTCATATTTAATATATATATATTATGTACCTATAATGTGCCACTTAATGCTTAAAATATAGTGGTAAACAAGGTATCTTGGTGAGAGGGACAATATCCAAGTAGACAGATAAGAACAAATTATGGTAAGTGTTGTAAGACAACTAACATTGTGCTGCAATAAAGTAATTGGAGAAAGTCATTTCAGGCCATTATCTTAAAAACTTGTAAAAATCAATGTGTGATTCAACTTGAATTACCTCATGAGTTGGCCATAGCATTCCATGATAGGAAGGGAGTTACCAATCACAGAGCTCATTAGGGCCAAAAGATTCTGTCATCATACATGTTAACAGACCCGCAAGTCCGTCTCCCAACCTCACACTGGTCAACCACAACAGAGGGGACCACTCTTTCACATTTAGTTTTTTGATTTTTCACTGGGACTGAATGTGAATGTGAACTTCAACTTTATATGCTTTTTATCAATCAAAATATTAAGAGAACAACAAGCTTTCAATTACTTTTTATAATGAGAGGCTGGGCATAGGAATCTATCATTCTCAAAGATAACCGTTTTAGAATAGGAGTCAAAGAAATCTTGCTAAGAAGCAAGAGTCTTCGTTAGGTTTACCTTCTCCCTTGTTCTTGTCAGATTATTTGTGTCAGAAATCCACCGGAGGAGCCTCGAGACCAGGCACTGCTTGTGAGGACTTGAAGACCTACTATTGTTCCCTCTGTTCTCTCTGTGGCCCACAGAGCCAGTATCCCTATTTCTTTCATTCTTTTTTCTACACTGGACACTTCCTCTGTCTACTCATACCTTCTGTAGGCTGATATCTTTGGCTTATTCCCCACTGTGGACCTGACCATCCCAAAGGACTCCTTGTATCCTTTAGGCTTCAATTCAGTTCACACCCCTAGTCACTGTATCATCCTGGTTCAAAGATGTCATTGACTCCATTGTATAATGCAGCATCATTAGTAGGGGGAGAAGGAAGTACAATCACACTAAACACATATGTAGACAGTGTGACATCCTGATTTCAGGTATATAAAATGCCATGAGGGAGATGTGCGTAGACTAAAAGTGAGCAGCTGACGAGGGCTGCTCACTTTCAACATCAACTGTATCATAAAGTATTGGCCTGGTTCACCCCTGTTCTAATTAGTCTTGGCTGTATCCTGAGGCTGAAAAACACAGTGGCCGGGGCTGCTGTCTCCAGGAGAGTGGTGACATGGCAGCACTCCTAAAACATCCTGGAAGTAGGTAAGAACCAAGTCGCCAGTGTCATGAAGAAACAAGAATAATCAACCCCATTGTCATGCTCTTTAGTACTTTTGCTTGCTTACCATTATGATAGTCATTCCACACTATAAAATTATAGCCATATATTTGTATATGCGAATATGTGAGAAATATGCCCACATTTTTGTCAGTTCTTGTCCCTTAGGTCATTTGTTTAGCCTACTGTCTTTGAAGCCCAAGCTAATATGAAAAAAGCATGAATAATTCATACCAGACTGATTTAAATTTCCAAGGAACATTGAACTCTCTCTAAATTGTGAAGTCAAACAACACTCATGTTATTTTTCAAGCATGAACTTGGCCTTTGAAGACCTGAAGGTGTCAAAGTGGGAAAGATTCAAGAAAGTCTTTTCCCTGCTTCCATTTGATGAGCAATTCTCATTTTCCTTTGGAAAAATCATTTCTCAGACTGTCATAGAAGCTGCTGGCAGATGCAGTTTATATTAAACAGATGGTTGGTCTGTAATTAAGTGCTTGTCCACGGCTGGGCCTAATGCATTATGAATACTATGGGAAGATGTACCAGTAGTTAATGTGTGGACCATTTCCAGGATGAGGGTCACAAAAAAGAAAGTGTTATATGGGATTTCACATGACATCACCAGAGAGATGAATAGCATCTGACATATTGACTGTTGACAAAACTCAATGGAAAGGAATGCTGAATTATTCAAACACAAGTTGGCTGAGAAACAGAGGGATTCTTTGCACAGGTAAGCAGGATTGATAAACACCTGAGGTGTATATTCAGGTTCATACACAGAACACGTACTTTGAAATGGAATAATACTGGTGTCTACATATACATACTGCTTTGACATAACTAATTTTTAAAGTAAATTTAGTCCTGGCCAGGTGGTTCAGTTGGTTAGAATGTCATCCCTTCCACCAAAAGGTTGCAGATTCAATTCCCAGTCAGGGCATGTACCTGGGTTGTGAGTTTGATCCCGGTTGGGATGCCTACGGGAGGCAACAGATCAATGTTTCTTTCTCTCTTTCTCTTCCACTCTCTCTCAAAAATCAATAAAACATAGTCTTGGGTGAAGATCAAAGAAGGAAGGAAGGAAGGAAGGAAGGAAGGAAGGAAGGAAGGAAGGAAGGAAGGAAATTTAGAATACTAGGGACATGGGTTTCTTTTCATTTACACACAACCAAATAGCTTGTATGTACAACTAAGCACTTTCTTTTTCTTCACAAAAGTTAGAAACATTTAGAACAGCTTTAGAACAGCTTTAAAATTTTAATTATAGAGAAATCCTCAGATACCACAGACCTAAATTTTGTTGTGTTAGTTGAGGTACTATGACGACCAGAGATTCCCTCAAGTTAAAGTTATGAGAGGATATGAGTAGAACCCAGAGCTTGTGCTTTAGCCTCAGCCCCCTCATAAACTGTTACGTAATGGTTGTTCTTCTATAAATAAGGGCGCAAGTCTGTGTACAGAATACATATTAAATTCAAGAGTTACTTTTGTAGTTAGGGGGCCTAAAACTGACTGCATGCCTAATTTAAACTGTTCCCGTAGGTTTAAAATGAGAAAACAGAAGTGAGATCCAGTTCGCCCAAAGCAATACAGCCAGCCTTAAGAGTTCAGCTATTAGTTTACCTTCAACTAGGCCAAATGAAGCAAGGTCCTGCCCCCTTCCAGTGGCCAGCAGTGCAGCCGTGAGCCAGCTTAGCCACTGGCCCACAGGCACGAGCTGCTTGACCTGGAGCAGCCCTTTTTTGCTCAGGCAACACGCCTCACTGCCTACCCTTCGTAACCTCCCTTTCTCAACCACTCGGGTTCAATTGAGCTGCCACTAAAATGTTTGCATCTAAGCAAATGCAAAGTGACTCTGAACTAAATGTTTCAATTAACGATGTTTGTTCTGTAGTGAAGAAAGACCTTGGAGACAAAACTCAGAGAGGTTTGGAGTACTACCTGAATGGGAGGGAAAGATAACACAGGGCAGGAGCTCTAAACTTGGCAGACAGGCCCATAAAAGTTTTTTGGAGAATGTGATTAACCAGTGAAAACCAAAGAGGGGAGAATCTAGGATGTGAGGGCGATCTGGCTGTGACATCTGTCACCCCATAGATCGCCAGGGTTGATTCGGCTGATCCCTGATCTGGCTGGCTAGGTGGGCGTCCCCTTCCTCCCTCACTGATCCATGTGTGTCCCTCCCAAAGCTGTGCTCTCAATGGAAGAGGACGACCTTCCCAACTAGAGGAGAGGACGGGTCTTCGGTCAAGGGTATACGAGTGGCTGTGCTCCCCTGCTAGAACCTCCAAACAAGCTCTCAAAGTCCAAAGAGGGGAGAATCTCCAAGCTAACTGTAGTTTATTGCTTTCTTGTTCATCTTTCTCCCATTTATACCAAATCTAATGTCAAATTGAAACAGCAGTTTGTTTGTTTTTTAAACTGACTTTGGGAAAAAGAAGCATGTAAGTCAGCTCATTAAAAAGACTGTATAGCCTAGCCTTACTCCTGCCGTTTCTGGCATTTGCACTGAAGTGTTAATAGAGATTGCTTTCCAGGGAGGTCTACAAACAGGTACCATGCCTGAGTGGAATGGGTGCCTTGCAGTCCCAGATTCTGGAATGGTCCTGAAGAATGAGATGGGAGGTAAGCGACGGAGGTGACTGAAACGTGGTTGGAGGAGCCAGGCCCTGGACATGCCCCAAGGACAGAAAGACCCTAATAGAGACCGAAGTCCAGGATCTCTGAAAGCAAGGCAAACTCACTCATGCACAGTGTCCTTTGAGGACCTGAATTGGAGAAGCAAACTGAGCTTTGGAGGGTCAAACACATTTGGGATGGGATATTTATGCATGGCTATTTCTGTAATTGGAGTTGATCAGACACAAGTGTTCCAGTTTAGTTCAGCTTCTGTCTCTTTGGGCACACACCACCATCACACAGATTTATGTATTCTGTATGGTGGTGTGTGTGTGTGTGTGTGTGTGTGTGAGAGAGAGAGAGAGAGAGACAGAGAGAGAGAGAGACACAGAGAGAGAGAGAGACAGAGAGAGAAAGCGAGCGAGCTGGGGGTGTGAGGGAGGAGCATATGGATAGAAAAGCCATTCTGGTTTTTCCTTCTAACATTTCAGCACAGGTCTTTAAGGATCCACTCATTTACTCCTGAACACTTGAGATTAGTGTTCAGATGGTTCCACAAGAATTCTGTCTAGCAATAAGTTAAAATTGATATTTTCAGGTCCCACCTAAAGGTTCAGAGTTAGTAAAGTAGATTACTGGGTATCTGTATTTTTAAGATCTCCCCGGGTAATGCTTTTGCCATGTTTGGAAAGCATTGATTATACAACAAAGGATCCGAAGGGGAAAAATATACATGGATAAGTTCATCAGAAATACTGATTTTGCATTTTCCTCAAACCATGATTATTGAAGTCTAATTTATTTGACTAAATATTTAAATAGAGACATACTTTCCAAATAGCTACATCTAGTCAAATAACGGTATTAAATAACCCATACAGTCCAATTTTTAAATCTAGAGGATCACGAATCTCTTCTTTTAAACTTTTTCTCTTGAATATTATATTCTTTTCTAGGCAACTATGTTTCTAAAGTGGCCTAGATGTTTCACACAAGCAGAGACCATGCTGACTAGACAGAGATTCACCTGGCATTCATTCTACCAATTAGTGTTTTCTTTGTTTTTACTGAGCATACATTGTCATTTTCCAGTATGAACTTTCTATTTGTCTTTGGTCCTAATGGCCTTTCAAAGTAGATTAGATGTCTGGGTATTAAAAAGAGCCTTCAAAAGGATTATAACTCTTTTCAAGACAAAACAGATACAAGACATTAAAAAGCGTCCATTATACCCAGCCCACAGACATATACATGTATGGTATCTAACAGCTTACCGATTTGTTGGAGAATTATTATAGAACCAAACATTATAGTGGAAATCTCCAGAGAGTCATGAGAACGAAGAAAACGAAGATCTAACAGTAAGACTCCATCAAAACTGAGAGGACATCTGAAAATAATTAATAGGAAAGCAGTGGGCAGCCTGCAGTTACTGCGCACAAGTGGGCGAGGAGTTTTGTAGATGAATTGCCATCTTCCTGAAAGATATGTTTGGGTGCGAGAAATAATTTGCAATTGAGTAATGCATCTGCTCACTCTCTACTTTGCATCCTAAGATACAGTTTCCCAATCATTTTTTTCTCTCTACTCTATTCTTCTCTGTGTCTCTGCATTCAAGGGTGTGAGTGTGTGTGTGTTTGTGTGTGTGTGTGAGAGAGAGATGAGGTATAAGGAAAGAAAGTACTTACTGATCCCTTTAAAATACCTAGATTGGGTATCAGGAAACCCTAACAGGAAGAATACCCTTTGTTATATGTAAGCCAAGTCATATTTTCCACAGTATTAAAAATAATATGGGATTTTTTTCAAAGATTTTATTTATTTTTAGAGGGGAGGAGGAAGAGACGGGGGTGAAACATTGATGACATCAATTGAGAGAGAAACATCAATTGGTTGCCTCTCACACACACTCCAACCTAGGACCAAACCTACAACCCAGGCATATGCCATGGCCAGCGATCGAACCAGCAACCTTTCACCTTGCTGGATGATGCCCAACCAAGTGAGCCGCACCAGTCAAGGCAACATGGGAATTTTAAATACATAATTTGATATTGTTCTTTCTTGGTTACATGTAATGACTCACTCTAATTTCTGGTAACCTCAACGAATCCTGAGGTTTTAAAATAATTTTATTTAAAGCCACTGATCAGCTCTTACAACAAAAATAGTGTATGAGCCAAATATTAGAAACAAAATAAGATGACGTTATTGCTTATTTTACTAACCACAAAGGAAAAAGAAAAGTACTGAACTGCTAATAACAGGTGTTGGCTACAAAATCCATGCAGCACAAGCACAAAAGCAAGAGGGCGATGTTAGGAAATGGGGAGGGAGGATGAACACCAGGGGAAGGGAAGTGAAGAGAGATGGAAGGGGGAGTCACTGGAAAACAGAAGTGGTGAAGTTTAGAAAAGAAGCTCAGACCACAGACACTTGGACAATGATGGGACAAGACAGAGGAGGTAACCAATGACTTTGACAGGAGGGGACAAGCCACAACTCAGTAGTACCTTTGTATCATGCTAAACGTTTGGTTAAATTGGGAAGGGGTTGAGGAAGACAATGATTAGGAGAGGGATTTAGGGTGGATTTAGAATTCAAAGAGCTTACTTCTATATTCCCTAGGCTATTAAGTTTTAACACAATATAATAACTCAAAACAAGTTAACTAAATATATTAGTGCAGTCAGTATTTAAAAGATGGGATTTATATGAGCAAGTCCTAGAGATCTACTGTACAGCTTAGTGCCTACAGTTTATCAATACTGTGTTACATCAAAATTTGCTAAGAGAGTAGATCTGATGTTGTGTTCTTTTCACAAAAAAATACTAATAGTGACGAGAATGGGAGAAAGTGGATATGTTTATGGCATAGATTTGGTGATCGTTTTCTGGGTGTATACTTATTTCAAAACTCATTAAGTTGTATATGTTAAATATAAACAGCTTCTTGTATGTCAATTATACCTTATTAAAGTGGCTTAAAATATAAAAAATAAATTTAAAAATATGACCTATAGAACATCACTTTATAAAAATGGAAGAGACCTTGATGTTTGCTAGGAATCTGAAAGTCCTTTCCTTCTTTTACAGC
Organism: Carollia perspicillata; assembly: GCA_004027735.1. NCBI lineage: Eukaryota > Metazoa > Chordata > Mammalia > Chiroptera > Phyllostomidae > Carollia > Carollia perspicillata. The sequence continues at coordinate 23,405 of PVKM010003184.1, forward strand.
TAGGCCTTTTAAACATGAATCTATAAAATGTATAGACTTTTTAAATCTTTGTGTTGAATTTATCGGAATGACATTGGTTGATAACATTACATAGGTGTCAGGTGTACAATTCTATAGTATATCATTTGTACACTGTACTGTGTGTTCATCACCTCAAGTGAAGACTTCCATCAACACCCTCTTCTACTATTTAAAAAGACTCCTACATGACAACATACATGCCCTTGAGTCTCCTGTTCCATGCTTATCTGGAATTCTAGAAGGACTAAAATCAAAGCTGATATCATGAGCCTGTAAACTTTGTGATCCCAAATTATATGGTGACATCTCATTTGTTTAAGTTGCAGTTTTAATGAATTTGTTTGTTAGTAGTTTAGTCATTATGGGTTTTACTTCATAATTTAGAATTTGGCCAACTCCTCTCAAAATTATATGAGTTTTCTTAGTTTTTTTTTTTCTTTTATTCTTCTCCTCCCCCCACCACTACCTATTACTTAAACTAGGGGACATTTATCCTTCTCAACTAATATGACAGTTATTTCAACAGGATTGCTATATGTGTCAGCAGAGATTGATTATAGCTTGCAATATTGTTGTATTATTTAGTGTTTTGCATTAACCTCCCTGATTTTTGTCCTTGAACTTCAGTTACTGATAAATGTGTGTTCCCTGATCACCACCATTTCACTAAGACAAGGAGTTTAAAGAGTGGTTGGGTGAAGAAGCGGTATGTAAATCTCTAAGGGCGGTGGGCTAGGTATTTCTGCAGAATAGAAATGCTATTACAGAAAATAACACATTCATTAATCTTCCACCTGTCTCAAGTAATAAGGCAGTGATGAAAGAAACTCTATGCTAGCTGCATATAATTTCTCTAGTTCCTCCTGGAAAAACAGAAATTAGCTGCTGTCATTTGTAACAGCAGTTGGCTTAATTAGATTACATGGCTTCTTGTGAAGGCAAGAAATGAAGATTACCAAAGAATAGAGGGGAAACAAAATATACCTACACCTTAACAACATTTTCCCAGTATCTCTTTGGATAGTAATATAATGCTATTTCCCTGATTTCAAAAGCTGAGTAGATGTATCTGAGGTATTCCAAGTAGTAGATGTTACAGTTTCTGTGGTATGTACACTGCTAAGTGTTTAATACACATCTTGTAAACAACCTTAAGGACCTCTTTGAACAGCCTCTTCAAACAGGTCACATAACATGCATATTATACAATTATGACTGCTCTTACAATATGCGCTGGGTATAGAGAAAAACCTCCTGAGGAATCCCAGGTACATACCAACTATCAGGTGGCCATAATATATTGGTCAAGCCACATGTAATAATAATAATAAAAACAATAGCAATAACAATGATAACATTAGTATAGATAAAATGTATTGAGCTTGCATGATGGGCCAAGCAGGGCACTCACTGCTTTGTACACATTATCATTTAATCCTTATAACAACCTTGCAAACGCTGAGAAAGAAGACACCTACTAAGAAGGGCTCTGGTGGCTAACTGAACTAAAGTTTTAAAAACAGAGCCCAGCAGCCACTTCTACACAGGGACCTCTCGCACAAACTGCACTTCAGGGAGAGGCCTGCACTGAACTGCCTGCCTCTGCACTAACATGCCTTAAAGCACCGTGTTTCTGCCATCTGAGCCCCCTCTTAAAAAGGAGTTTCTGGAATCCTATTTCAACCAACAGACAGAGGCTTTCTCCATCCACTGGAGCTGTACCACTCGGACCCACCAGAGCAGCTCTATTCTGACCAAGCAGGACAGTGTCTCTTAGACCAATCAAATTGTGAGAATTTGGCTCACTGGTATCAGGGCAGACCAACCAGGGACCAAGAGTGGGGACTTCTGTACATATAAACCAGCACCTCTCTGGCTCTGAGAGCGCACTTTCCCTTTCAACCAAAGACTGCATTGCATCTCTCCGGCCATGCTGAAACACCAAAGAAAAGAGTGAAGCCAATCAGTGTAGGCTGGCACAGAGTGGAGCAGACCAGCGCAGCGCAAAGCAGACCAAGGCAGAGCAGAGCTGTCTAGCCTGAGAGGCCTGAAAAGACTGCCTTATAGCCATGCTGTTTGCATAGTGGTGCTGTATCACAACTGAGCTGTTTTGTGCTAAATAAAGTTTTCTTCTTCACCTCACTTTCACTGCACTTTAAGTTGGGCGTTCCTGTTGGCATGCCCAATGCCATCAGGAATTGGGCACCAATGACCATCAGGTGACAAACCTTAGAAACATATATTATCATTCTGCCAATTTTACATATGGGGAAGTGGAGGCTTTGTAGAGGACTGAGTAATGTGGCCTTTTAGTAAGAAGGGATGTAGCTGGTTGAACACAGGACTTGTGGACTCCTAAGGCCAGGGTAATAACCCTCAGGCTCTACTGCATTTATTGATATATAACAGCATGTACCAGACAGTTGGCCAAGGTGTTTAAAATGGATTTTAAAATGAAACATACTACATAAAAGCACAGAATATACCAGAGTGTTGAAAATGGCCTCTCTTAATTCTTTTCTTTCATATAAATTCCTTCCTAGGTAGATGAGGGGGAGACTTGCACTGATTTTGAAGAACTAATAAAGTCACTTCAAAAAGTTTCCATGTCTTCAATCCATGCATTGTAACGGATAACTTATCTTCATTTTTGATGCTGTTGCCATTTACTTATATGTTTAAATGCATCCTTATCTATTATTTTCAGTAATAACCCTCACACAAAATGCAAGGCTATACACATGGTGAAGATCAATGGCATTACACTTTTTTTTTTAGCCAGAGAACCTTGATTTTTCTCATGAAATAGTATGAACTAATAGGTCAACACTTAAATAAAATGACTCCTTCCAGACAGACATGAAGACTTAAGAGGCAAAATTATAGTCTGTATTTTTTTATGGCTACTACTTGTACATAATGAGAATTAATTTTTCCTGACTTAATGAGTAATGTGGAGCTGATTCAAGTGCGCCATTATCCTTGTCCATGAAGTCATGGGACACGGGCTGTGTGAAATCCCGAGTGCAAACTACCCACAGGGATAGTGCCCCTCGTGTTCATCAACTACAGAGGAATCCTTTTAAGGAAATGAGCTTAGGAATTTTTCTTACATGGTCAACTGACACTAATTTAGCTATGTTTTTGGAAGACTCAATAGAGTCAAAAAGTAATGAGCTCTTTAAGAAGAAGAAATGTGTTCACTTTGTCTCTATATCCCTTGAATTTATTCATTCATGTGTGATTTAATTAATAAATAAGTGATAAGTGTGAATAAATGATCAAGAAGTAGCCACCTGACATTTCTACTCCTATGCACATTAAAATTGCATATATCTGCAGTCTGACTTAGGTCTGGGCTGTGAAACTACATATTTGAAATCTTCCAAGGTGTTCTAAACTACTGGCAGGTAGAGAATGATTGCATTAATATAACTTAGAGACAGAAAAGGCACACTAATTGTGGGAAAAACTACGTTATTAATCCATTCATCTGTTTTATATTTACATAAACATAATTTGTATGCACACACATACATGTAGTACATATTTTTACTTATATTCTTATCTCATCCAAAAGAATTTAAAAATAGAATGTTACACACAATAACAGGTTAAGAAAATGAGTAAGATTTAAAAAGCAGAGGGAGCACAGAGGTGAAAGACTGCCAGTCAGGACCGAGGTTGAGAGGCTATGCTGGCTTGGAGGACCGAAGGAGGCCACGCAGCAGAGACGCATGGATCGGCGCTGGTCTAGTGTTCCTGCTCACTCAGATGCTTAGCAGTGACCTCTGCAGTGATTCAGGGTAAGGCGAGCTCAGAGTCGACCTTTCCCCGTTTACAGTGTGTTATTGCATTTCTTTTCCCTCGCCTGTGTTCTCTGAGCCAGCAATGCTTTCATAAAGGAGAAAATATTTTTATTGTTAGTGACTCTTTCCAGAAAGTTCTCCCTTACCTAGCTTATTCATCTCATTAATATCATCACTTAGAGAAAAAAGAGCATACTCTCCAATTGCCATTTAAAAACAAAGCTGGGAATGATTAAAAATATTTCTAGTGATGAAAAATGGAGATTCTTTTTAACAGTCTGGAGATGTTAATCAGAAAAGCGAACGATAATCCCCAAGGAAGACATGTTCGCCTTGGCACCCCGAGGCTCCTGAAACTGAAGCCAGGCTTACAGCTCAAAGGACTGGGTGTTGTGTGAAATTAGAGTGGGGGCGCCTGGGGAAGTCCAGGCAGAAGGAGAGAGCAGAGAATGCGAAATCTTTCAAGGCCTGAATCTCCACACTGAAGGAATCAAATTGTGGGTCACTGGTTCAGCTTCTGTGTATGACCTTGAACAGCCCAGTCCAAATTCAGGATGAAATGGGACACTTGTGGGTCTCCCCAGGCTGGGTTTCCTTTCACTGTTCCCACTCAGCTGCCCTGGAGGCACCAGGCAGCTGCCATTTCCCAACATGCCCCTGGATCCACTGCCTACTTTGATAGCGGGAAGTGGAAAGTGAGAAATCTCTCTGGGCGCCTATTCACTTTAAACTGGTCAGACCAGTAAAGGGAAAGGGAGTGGGGGCTTCTCTGTCTCTCACCTCTCCCTTGTGGGTAGGCAGTTAAACAGAAAACAAATCCTACCGACTCACAAATATCCAAAGTATGCAGCAGACCAGAGCTCAAGCCGAGTCTACGGGTCATTGCATCGAGCGCACACAGTAACAAAGACCGTTATTCCCTGAGCGTGGGATCCAGGACCAGGTCAGCACCATGAGGGGAAATGGTAGATTTTCTTAACATGTGGCCACTATAAAACTGCTAAGTTTTTTTTTTTTTTTTTAACTTTTAAGACCTCCAGACACTGAAAATTCTGAAAACACATTTTATTCTCAAAGGGAAAGAGTACACAAGACTTTCTTTAAGATCTCATCAATAAAAATAGCAAAATGTTGAATATTCGGAGAGGTTAATAAACTTCAAAACAATTCAGGTGTGTGTGTGAGCGTGTACTTGTGTCCTGGGAAGCAGCGTGGGGAACTGAGACGAGTTCTAGACTTTGACTTGGTATCTCACCTTAGCCAGTGTCTAAGGCTGGTCACGGGCAAGTCATTTCACCCCTCAGAGTCACAATTCCCTCTTTTTTAAAGGGAGGATAGAGTGGTTGAGAATATTACAGTGAAAACATAGTTTACAATGGCCAGCAAACTTCTTGGCACCCAGTTGCTCAGATGAATTTAAAATAGGTGACGTTTGGCTAGAGGTAACCCAGTGGGCCACTTGGTGCTCATTCCAAATAACGCCATGAGGCCACAGCATGAACCTGGCCTTTCCTTCCAAAACCATAGCTGCTTTCTCCAACTCCAGTTCCTTTGGGAGATGGGAGCAGGCAAGAGTGTAATCATAAAGTCGTACTTGACAGTAGAATAACAGTAGGAGAGACAGGGTGTGGCCAGGTTGATTCTGAAACCCAGGGCCCTTGACTGCAACATGCCTTCTGTTGCCTGCACCAAAAATCTTGCGCGCACATTGGATCCTCCTGAAGAACAGTTAGCACTGAGCTGCTTTAGCACCTAGGCAGGCATATGGGGGCCCAAATGGTTCATCCTAGTGTGACAGTGACTTTCTATTTACATGATTAGGCAGTAGAGCATGGTGGTGACAAGCATAGGTTTTAGTGTCAAACACACACAGATCTAGTGATGTAAACTTGGTTAAGTTCTTAATTTTCTAAGATGTTTTCATCTGTAACATGGAAATAACAACAGTACCTACCTGAGAGTGTTATGATGAGAATTTTGGAGGTTAATAAATTTCAGCTGCTTGGCACAATGCCTGGAAAGTAGAGACTAGTCAAAGAATTTTGCCTACTTATAGAGATGGAGAGCTTCACGCTTTGAAGTACTATTAAGTGTGAGCCCATACAGCCAAATGTGATGAACTGAGTTTTTTCTAAAATTGACTGTAATGATGTTTGTCACAGAACAACAAAAGCTGATTACATATTACCTACAATTCAGTATCAATTATTATACAGTGAGAGCTTTGATTTTCCTCAATTATCAAACTTTCAAAGTAACTCCTAAAAGGAGAGGCCAGACTCCAGATATTTCCATATTCTTGAATTTTGCTTTGATTTAATTGGGAATTCACTCACATGTTGATGCAAGATAGTGGATATGAATCTTCTTCCAATGAATAAACCAAGGACTTAGTTATAGGAAAGAAGCGAACAACACAAAACAACTTCACCGGATTTTAATCATCAACAGGCAGAAGCAGTATCATTTTTATATTTGGGTACCTGAATAATCCTATTATTTGATATCAGTAGCAGTACTAACCGATGAATGAAAAAATGGACAACGGCAATCGCCTATGACTACACTATTCACCTACACTACATCCATAGTATTTTGAGGGCTAGAATGGGGAAAATGCTCCTTTTTTTTAATGACAAGGTCATCATTGGTATTAAAAGAAGAACCTGTCTAGTGATGGGTCAGGACGGCAAAGGCGAAGAATGGCTTGCTTTTGCAGTGACCAACATAAAATATTGGAGAGGGTCCCACTGTGATTTCCTCGGTCACTATACAGAAGCACCAGCGCACAAAGCTTTAAGTGACAAGCACACTGAGCCAGGCCTGCCTTTACAGTGTAAGCCATTCCATGAAGAGGCCTCTGGGGCTCTTTGTGAAGATACGAGGGGCATCATTGGATGAGCGGCTCTGAACACAAGTCGGTATCACGGTGTTTACTAAAGACTCTCCTGTTGTTAAAAAGGCCCAAAATACCCTCTCTGTTTTAACATTTGTCCTCCAAAGTGAGGCAAGGACATTCCAGGGAGGTTTTAGACAATTTTCATTCACGGCAGAGAAAGTGTAACTAAGTAATCCGACAAACACTGTTACCTACTCCACTTTTCCTCTCCCAACACATGTGGAAAGAACTTAATGCTATATTTAGCAAGCTGGTCAACACACGTTCTGACTAATAACTGGAATAGCCAGCTGGCTAATGATAACGAAATGTCACGTCATGTTATTCTCCAATATCAAAAGAAATGGTTCAAGATATGAACGTGCAGTCTCTCCCTGTGTTTCATTCACTCCCAAGGTACCCACCCAGCTACGATGAGTCATCACCACCTCACAGGCACCCGATCAGTTTTTGGCGTGGATAGTGACAGCTTTAGTATTATTTTTTTCTCCAAATGAAAAAGCCTATGTTAAGATTCAGTTTTATCAAAATCATTTATCAGAGTTGTCATCATTGGAAAGGATAGGCAATTATTAGCCTAAGTACCATCATATGCTTTCACGAGAGTCTTCATTTTTATGAAAACGCTTGCGAAACTCAGACTTCTGTTGAAATACTCATCCAGTACACATGTACTTGTGGATTTCAGGTTTAGCATTGCTTCCTGACAAGATGTCCTGACTGCAATAAACTAAGGAAAACTCAGACAGGATATCTGACGATAAAAGAAACACCCAGAACTCTAGTTGATTAGGTTGTGAATAGTTGTTCCCTGTTCAGAGACATGTTTTCTCACTATGGCTATATAGGAATAAAATACACATGCTTTTATTCTAAATTTTCATGCACAGAGTAGTAACTTATTTAGGAAATTGACAAGACCCAGGCATGTGGTTTTCCTCTTGAAAAAGGCTATGGTTTCCAATGGCAGAAACCGTGGTAAAGCCATGCCCATGTCCAGAAAATACAGAGCTGCTGGCAAACTGCCATGTCAGTCAGACACTTGGTGACTAGGAAGGTGCCTCTGATAGTGAACTGGTAGGACAGAACACGAGGAGAATGGTGTGTACCTGGAATCACCACCATGAGAACCCAGGGGAAAAAAGGGATCCAGCCACCTGGTATGCGTGCATACCTCTACACATTTTCTTTCTTCCCAGAATCCTCTCCAACTGTTTTCTCCTACTTCATACACAAATTGCATAAGACCAAGGAAATCTTGTTCCACTCACCACCTTACTAGAAAAAGAGGAATGAGCATCTCTCAAACGGAATATTCTATACATTTCAAAGGCTTGCAATAGTGGGTTAGTAAAGCGGAGACATCTCTGTGTTTCTCTTTGTTATCACAGCAGACCCAAGAATTACCTTGGCTTATACATCTTACACTACCAATTTCCTCACGTTATTTGAATTACCAAAATATTATTTCTACCTCAGAGATCTCCTTCAAATCTACCGTCTTTCTCACCTCCAATCATACTTCCTTATTTTAGTTGCACATCATTTCTTACTCCCATTACTACAACAGTTCTTTAATTGGATATTCTATTGTTCCTCTCCATTATAGCTCATTTTTCACACTAGTATCAAAATTCTCTTTCTAAAACAAAATCTGACTATGCCACCTCTTCAAATAAAAATAGCATTCCCTGTTATTCCAGAGCTTCTGGTTTCAGTACAAGATGTGGCCTTAGAAAGTACACTAAACAACAAAAACCTACAATTAATTCTGATGCATAGCTATTACTGAGAACCTGTGTATTATACATCTATGTAAAAGGAAGCAACATAGGTGTCACATTTGCTCTGAAAATATGCCTCAAAATTCTTATCTAGGTGAAACAAAGGACATGGTACTATTTTCCCCTAGTATACGTTATACAATTAGAAAAATACCAAATTAAGTAAATCCTCTGTGGAAAACAGAAAGTGGTTTCCTCTATCTTTCCTCTTCAGTGGAGTTTTGTATAAAAAGAGAAACTATTGACACGAAAGATCCACCAGCACCATCGAGTTCTAGACTGGCATTTCCAAATAAGAACTGACTCTCTTATAGCAACTACATACCCTGCTCTTCCATTAGCTCTTCCAGGCCATGAGCAGGTCTACCAGAACTCCCCCTTAATTATTTGCTAAGAATATTGAGGATGGGGGAAAGTGATAGAATGAGGGAAAACAAGACACCCATTCCAGGCAACTCAGCACTGGGAAGAATTGTTATGCAGGAAAACATTATCTTCATGAGGGGGCATTTTTAATTTTAAAACTAGAGAAACATACAAGAACAAAGAAAATAGGTAACAAATGTCAATTTACCCATTTCCTATTTTCAAAGTTGTCGACTCAACTTCAATCTTACATTATCAATACTCCCCCACTTATAATTTCAACCATACATACTGCATTATTTTGTAGCATTGTTTTAGTCTTCTGTAAACATTGTACTATTAACTTGTAAAAGATAAAAAAGTAAAACAGAACCACAATACACTTACTGCATCGTATTAGCTTCCTGTTGCTGCTGTAACAAATCACGACAAACTCAGTGGCTTAAAACATTACTTATTCCCTTACAGTTCTGAAGGTCACAAGTTGGGAATGAGTCTTATGGGGCTAAAATGAGTGTGTTGTTAGGGCCGGTTCCTTTTTGAAGCTGCACGGAAGAGGCCGTTCCTCTTCTAGCTCCTGAAGACCAATGGCATTCCTTGGCTGCTGGATATACCACAGCCACCTCTGCTTCGGTAACACTGCTGTTCTTCACTGATCTTCTCACCCCCTTCTTCTAAGGGCCCTTACAGTCCCCAGATAATTTAGTGTTTCCCCAGATGATCTAGGCTAATCGCACCTGCAAAGTCCCTTTTGCCAGATTAGGTAACACATTCATAGGTACCAAAAACTAGGGTTCCATTATCTTTGGGGTGGGGGTGGGGGTTATTATTCAGTGTGCCATAAATACTTAAAAATTAACATTAGTTCCTGATTGTCATCAAAAATCTGGTCAGTGTTCAAATCCCCCTGGTCATCACATAGTTTCTTTGGCTTGCTTTGGTTGTATTTTCAGATGTTTTCATTAGGTCAGTAAAGTCAAAGCCCATATATTATAATTGACTGTTTCTTTTTTTAAAATTTTACTGTTGTTCAAGTACAGTTGTCTGCATGTACCCTCCACTACTCCCCACCTACCCCAACCATCCCCACCTCCCTCCCCTGATCCCACCCCTCCTTGGTTTTTTGTCCATGTGTCCCTTATAGTTGTTCCTGAAAACCCTTTCCCCTTTTCCCCCATTACCCACTTCCACCTCCCCTCTGGTTACTGCCTGTTTGCTCTTAATTTCAATGTCTCTGGTTATATTTTGCTTGCTTGTTTTGTTGATTAGGTTCCACTTGAATGTGAGATCATATGGTAATTGATTGTTTCTTTTAATTAAAAGAGATTTTTTTTTCTTCCTTGCCATTTATGTGTTAAAGAAACTGGATTGATTGTTTGATTGATTCAGGATTTTGCCTATGGAGTTCACACATTTCTTTGCTCCATTTTTTCCTATAAACTGACAGTACTGTAGATCAAGAGGTTTGAAAAGATCCAGGTTGTATTTTTGGCAAGAATTCATGATGCCCCTCAGTCCATTTAAGTATTATTCTTTACATTCCTCTTCCCCTGATTAAAACCTTTCTCTCTGAGAAAGTGCTGCCATGTCTTCCCAGCCATTATGCCTTATTATGAGTTAGTTTAAAGGCTCTGGGATAGCACATCAGCATATGCTCTGACGTCAGCTTTGTTCTACCCAGCCACACCATAAATAAAATCCTAGCGGAGTCAGTTACCACAATCAAGTCACCAAATCAATACTGTTACTGACTACTTTGATCCCAGTTTGCAGCCAAGACAGCTCTAAAGGATCCATCTATAATTTGTGTAGACTCAGCCTAAGTTTGAGCAATGACTTTAGGTCCCAGGTTAACTCATGTGTTACAACTTCAGAGAATCAATGAGTGAGACCACATTCATGACAAATTCAGGCCCCAGTGGAATACCAGGAAGCAGAGGATGTGGCCTGTCAAAAGAGAAAGGGAATCCAGAAATTAAGGTACTAGAAAGAACCAATCCTTGGTCACTGCTGACTTCTTTGTCTCTGTTCAAGTTGTCATAATTAGGTAGCTGTAGCTGATCACAAAGATAGAATAAAACAGGAGACAATTATAAGACAGAAAGAAGTGCTCTCATGTCATCTGGGAGAAGAATGGGAAGGTCAGGGTTTATATGTATTTCCACCTTACTGATTAAAAGAAAGAAGAAATGAAGATGTGGTATAAGGACTGAATTATTTCTCCTGGGCTTGGCTGCAAACTCTGCTACTAACTAGCTATGTGATTTGGGGTCAGACCTTTAAATGTTCTGGGTTATTGATTATCCTTAAAATGCAGGTAGGATTAGATCATCTCTGAAGTCCCTTCTACAGATTTTTTTCTAGTGCATGTCATGGCTATTGTTAAACAGAACATAAGATGTACATTGACTTCATGCACGTCCCAGAATTTTAATGATTAGCAGATTTTAAAATATGCCTTTACATAGCACTTCAACAAGATAACTGATTCTTACAAATGTGAAGCCTTCCCCAAAAGACCAGCTCAAAAGTAGGCTGGAAACACACTTAAATACATTAACACAGGTATGTTGTTCTTGTTACTCATTCCTTCCCCTTTCTCTGCCTTCTGTTATCCCAGAGGCAGTGGACATACTGATATAGCATTGGTATAAACAAGGGCTGCAATGACACTGTCAATATATCCATACTAAAAACACACACCAGCACTTGAGAAAATAGAGTACAATGAAGCAATAAAGACTCATTAATATTTCATGTTTGGTGACTGCCAACTTCATTAGCGTGAGAGAAGAATAGAAATGGGAGCATTCCATTTAAGGCAATGTCTTTTAGGATCCCAGGGAGTTGTTAAAAATAAGATGTTTACATTCCTGCCAATCAATTCAATAAAATCTCTTGGCACCGTGTGGGCAAAGTGAAGGTTTGATTGGCAGTTGTAGCAATCACTGTTCAACTTGATCAATTCAGGTACAACATGATAAGAACTCAGGAAGACAGGCTGTTAGAAGCACAACTCCTTCACTGACAGCACCTCCATAATGGGTGAACGGATCGTTAGGTAGGTGGATCAGTAGGAAAGTCAAAACCAATACATTTATTTTAAAAATAATCATCTGGGGTGGACATAAATAGCTTCTCCACTTTTCATGGTACAGTACATGTACTGTGTTCCATATGAAATAAATACCTGATGGTTATTGAAAGCATGTGAACCTCTCACATATGGTTTTAATAACAAAGTAGTATTTGTTTAACATACAGTGACTTTATTATTAAATGTGGTATGATTATTTCATTTAAATGTCAAATATTGAAGCCAGCCTGGCTAAAGATTAACAGCTAATACCTACTTAACGTTAAATATTCAACAAATGCTTTTTAATATGGAATTACTACTTAACTACTTTGGTCCTGGAGCTTTTCTTCCCATTGACTTTGTTTTCCCCCAGTCCCTATGTGTTAAAACCTTAGAATCACACAGCCTTAGCATTACACTGACCTTACAGATGACCTTACCTGTAGATGAGGGAAAGGAGGCCTGGAGGGGCAAATGTACTTTTTAAAAGTTTCGTGAACAGTTTTCTATGTTCCCATTCAGCATTTTTTGTGACTCTATGCTGATTTTTCATGGAGGAATTAATTATAGGAGGTTCAGAGACCAGAGGTTTTTTTGAAATAAATCTCTATAAAACCAGTACATGGTCAGTGTGGAGCTGTTTTTCTCTTTCTTATCAACACCTTTCCCTTACTCCCTCAACCCCTGACCCCCAATATTTTCCCATAATGGGACCAGCTGATGTGGACCCTGGCTCATGGGGTCTACAACACTGTGGATGAGATGAGAAAAATTCACACAGACTACCGAGTCCTGTGGAGGAAAAGGGATGGCCTGGCCACTCTCAAGAGGAGAGTGCCCTGACCCTTGCCTTGACAAACTTTTATTGCTTTTCTGGGCACATTACATTGAGGATGGTCCTCATTTAGTATGCACAGGTTCGCTTTAGGTGGTTACCTTCTACAGAAAACAAAGGAGAGGATGCCGCTAATCACATCACACAAGAAGGATTTTGCAAAGGAAAAAGTGGTTGAACCACTTACACTCATCTTTGGAGGGTTTAGCATACATTTTAGGAAGTTACTTTAAAAATATGCAGTAAATGTTTGCTGCCTCAATTTAGGGTGAGGGAGTTTTAGCAAAAGCAAGTCTCATAGCAGCCTAGGTACAGTGCAGGCCTGATTCCCCACGGGAGAACCTATTTGTGGGTATGGATCCTGTGCATCAGACCTCACTTTCCACTGGCCTTCCTGAGTGTCAGCTGGGCCCATGCCATGCAGAACCGTCTCCTATAACCAGCAACTCTTTGCTGGTTCAATGCCTAAGACATGAATTCTATCCTGCAATCTCAGAGCTAAAGAAGAAAGCTTCTACTCCAGATCAGCATGTTAACTACGGGAAGAGTGGAGCTGAACTCAACTGCTGTACCCAGGAAAAATGACTGCCAAGAATGAAAATCCAACTTGGGGAGGAAAAGCCTTGGCAGGAAAAGCCATGAGTCCCCATCCTAATAGCAGGTGAAGATAAAGCAGGGAAGCTTGTACGTATCTGTGCATGGCTATGATCTGTGGATGGATAAGGCCAAGGATGGAGGGATGCACTAAACCTCAAACTCAACCAAATATCTAAAATATCTGCTGTTCTATGCACAAGTCTCCCAACCTTTTTTCTTCCTGTCATTCTCTTTTATAAGTTTGCTATAGGAACAAAGCTTATTCAAGTATTTTTAGAGTGAGCAACCAGAATGCTGCATGGTTTATCAAGTCATTTGAAAAATATATTCACTTTACTTAGAGAAAACAATAGATGATTGTTTGAGTGGGTGTGTGTGCAAGAGGTAACAAGGGAGTGGAAAAGATGACAGGAAGGGAGTTGCTGTTTAAGGTCTATTTTTATATATTTTCTCTGTTTTGTGAAACTAGAAGCAGGTTATTTTTGTATGGCTCCAAATAGAAGATTTAGTCCCAATAGTCAGAAATATAAGGAAGCTAATTTCTGCTATAGTCAGAGATACCTTCCTAACTATCAGAGTTATCCAATAATAAAATGATAAGAGCAGTCAAAGTTGTGAGCTCATAGTTGCAGAGAGTTTTTGAATGAGGACAGACTGAACTGCCCAGGGCAGCCCTTCAGTGAAGTGAGCTCTCATGGCTTTTCTGTTCAACTCAAGATCCAGCTCTTGAATCTGGGACTGCTATATTATAATCCTTCAGTTTACTTTTTATTGAACAAGACTTCACTACAGATTCCCCAGGCATGATTTTCTTCGAGAAAGAGAGATAAAGCCAAGAGGCATGTAAGGAATATGGAGAGAAGGAAAGGCAAAATAGAAGGGATTGGCCTAAAGTAAGCAAGACGAGACCTCTTCAGTTACCATAACGATAAACTTGTCACAGTTGCTATGGTGATATAAGAGACCAAGGAAGAACCAGGATGAACTGCATTGGATTAGGGCATAAATCAGCGGGAGGAGTGCAGAGCTCTGTGTCACTCAAATATTAGCTGCAGCATTCCTGCACTTTGGATATTTTGTTAAATTTGAGCCAAGCTGAAACTGGCCACAGCTCTTCCCCTGATTTTTATATATTCCCATGTTGACTTAGGACATAAGGGTCAATCTTGATCTGATCTCTGATGACATTTTCTGAACAAATATCACCAGTGCAGATAAACAACTCTGTCTCCACACGAAGCTTTTTCTAACTGAGCATTTGAAGATAGAAGAGATAACTGATGGCCAGAATAAAGTTTCCATCTCAGTGCTGGGAATGCTGGGGGAGGGAGGACAGATACAATTACACTTTGTCAAGCCAGGCCACACTTCAAAACTATTGGCAATGGTCCTAAGAATCATATAGGAGCCGCAGAAGAAGATCTAATACTGATTCCAAGAAATTTAGGAGACATTTCTTATAGGAATGTCAGAAAATAAACAATGGAGAGTGTTTAATATATCTTCTCCTTCATATTTGTGGTTACATGATAACTTTTCCACCATCAAATTTAGTCAGTGGGTCCTTAGAATTTTTTTAATTTAACCCTTACATTTTTTATCAGTTGCAGCTTATGTTTTAACTATGCATGACCTTTATTCAAAATGCAAAACACCAGACTGACAAATCTCATTGATCGGGAGGTATGTTGCTTCTACGCTGCTTGTCAGTGTAATTTCATTTCTAATACACTATGATGGCAGGAGGCTGTTAAAGGAAACCAGACCTGCTGACTACTCATAAAGGAAACGTGCCATGTGGAGAGTGAGGGCTCCTTTGCCTCTGTTGTGTTTATACACATCTCCTCCTGGGCTTGGGGCTCAGAGATATGTCTTCAAATGTGCTAAAACACAGCAGCATTTTCCTGACCTGCTGGTATCCAAGCACTGAGTGTAAGCCATGATATCAAGCTCATGTCATTCTGAGCCGGCTGTTCCCTGTGGACCCCCATCACCATCTTCAAGTTTGGGGGAGAATTACTCAACAGTTTCCCTTCCTTCAGTACAAAAAGCACATTATTCCTTATTCTCTTACTAGAGAAGACAGAATGCTTTTCCTCCCATCAAGATCAACTCACAGTGAACTTTAAAATAGCACATGCCCTAATCTCTTTCCAGTTCATATCAGCTTCCAGCTCTGATGTCTAAGACCATAAACTCTTGAGATGGAACTGAAGAGCTTGCTACTGTTTAAGGACCAGATTCACACACATAAAAAAACACATCCTTGTAGAAAGAACTCACATTACAGACTATTAACACTTAGCCTACTCTCCCAAATTCAAACCCAAGGTCCAGGACAGGCTATTTATTGTCTGCTGGACACTCTGAGTCTAACTTGCCACCTACACATACATTTACACATGCCACAGATTAAGGAAGTTGACCCTTCCAGAAAAAACAAACAAAGAAAGAAGTGTCTGGATGTCATTTTCCAATTCTATTCCTCTCTTGAGGCCCCGTTATTTCGTTCAGATTTGAGTCACACAAGTTTTGACACCTTGGGAAACTTTTTGTAACAAGAATACTAAGAATAGAATTCTAAGAGTCCTCCAAAAAATAATATGTTAAGAATAGAGGAAGGAATTGGGAATAATTTTTTTTTGAGACCAGAAATTTTGATGAACTCAGGATAGCTGACCTCACAGAACTAAAGAATTTTTTGGTAACTCTGGAAGGCATGGTTAAACCAATGGATACAATTTTCCAGAGGGTTGAAGATAATTTTGGCTTGGTATGAAATTTTAAAAACAATGTAATGACAATTAGAGATGGTCAAAGATGCAATAAGCTGCCTCAGAAGAGAGGGCATTTCATGGCCCTGCACACACAGGTTTTAGGCAATGGTTTGAAAAAGGAGCCAGAGGCCAAGTGTTTCTGGTTATACAGTTCATTGTTTCCCTAAAAATCAAAGATGAGGAAAATTTTGTGAGATGAAGACCATTGGTGGTATAATTTTGGTGGAAGCCAGACTGGGTTGGAGTGAGTGGGGTTAAATAACTTCATTCGAGTTACCTGAACTTGTCGCATGCTTCTCTGTACTTAGCTCAGATTCCTGGAAATAGAACCTAAAAGCAAAACCTTGTGTGCTGCCCCTTCTGGGGGGAATGTGGGGGAAATGAGGAGCGTGGCACATAAAAAAGAACAAATGTGAGGATGTACATCAGCTCCCTGGCTACTGCTTGGTAGCAAGCATGGTTACTGCTTAACTGTTTGGGATACCATCAGAGAGACCATCTACAGACTGTCCAGTAGACAGAAGAGGGAAGAATCTACTCCATTCCTGGCCATCGCCCAGTCCAAGCTGGCCACATAGAACCTCTACACTTTCAGGAAGCTCCCAAGGAAGCCAACAGCCACAAGGGAAGTTTGGTGAGTGTGCAGGAGCAGTGTTCCTCTCTGCCACATAGTAGGCTGGAGTGGCAGTGATGACCCAGCTCCACAACTGTAGAAACAGTCTGGGGGCCACTCTGGCCAGAGCCAGGCAGTTAATAATACAGGTAGAAGACAGGAAGGCAGGACGTACATGAACTGTGTCCAGCAGAGGTCCCTGCTCTGGATTCATGGTGCCCTTTGTGACATGAACATGTCTTCCATGTGTTACAATTATAGATATTTTACCAGAAGTATGGCCTTTTTTCTAAGTCAGACAGGCCCAGCTACACCAGACCAAAGAGTGGACAACTGGTCATCCATACCTATCATAACTCCACTGATGAGGGAAGAAGCCCCAGTGAACAAATCTCTTCTCAGGAACCATTCTCTTGCCTCCAGACCTCAGAGAAAGCGAGGGCTTCTTCTTCTCTGTCCTGATTGAGAAATTATATTTTCTGACATCCTGTCAGGGAAGGCACTTCATAATATTCCTACACAGTTTTTCCTGGGGCTAGTCAAGTTTGCAGAGGAACTGTCTTTTGGTCAGGGCTGATTTTAACAGATGAGCATCTGAAGCCTAATTTCAACTTTGCAGACATATGATCCTACCCTCTTCTTAGTTATTATAACCTCGGTTTTCCAGTTGCAGAAGAAACAGCCTAGCATGGGAAAAAAAGAAAACTTGACTTCAAGTTTGAGAACTGGGGTGAGTCCTGAACCTACTCCTTAACCACTAGGGATTGTGCTCAAACTTCTTAAACTCTCAGGCCATTTTCTATCTGCTTCCAACGCTTTTATGACTCCAAGTGAGCGCTGCAGAAAATTCACATGTACATTATTATTATGGTGTCTGCCAAAGTGTGAGAGCTGGGGCAGTAGTACGCAGGAGTTTGTGCCTGGAAAGGCGAATGGCAGCTGAGTGGATGGTCTGACTAAATTGGTCATAAAAAAAATGTTTTTTAACCTGCAAATTAGAAAGGCAGGTTCATGGCTTTAAAGAGGCCACTTCTCAGAAAGGCATCAAGTGGTGTCAAAATGTTGTATGGCATATTCCTTGATCCTGGTTCTATCTAATGGGAAAAGATACTCAGGATAGAAGAAGAAATAGGTAGGAGAGGAAGAACTGAAATTATCAGAGAAAGATAAGGAGCCAGTTATAAGGTATGCAATGTAAATCCTAAGTAAAAAGTGGTCTTTCTTTTTACTAATACTCATTCAGTTAGCCAGTGGTTTCTGGACTATACTTTGTATGTCTAGCACTGTTAGGTAGTGTGTAGAACACATGCAGAGTAAAAGATGCAGTTCTTTTTTTCACAGTGCCTGAAATGCAGCTGCTGCTTTAAAATATCATACCTGGAACAATAAAGGAGAAAAGCAAGATATAAAATGCAGTGACAAATAAAGTAAAAATAGTCCATGAGATATCCAATATCAAACAGTGCCTTCTCACTAAGCAACAAAATAAAGAGGGTAATAATAATAGATAATAGTTATGGAGCACTGACTATATAACATGGTCTATTCTAAGCCCTTAAATGTATTAGCTCATTTAATCCTCAAAATAATAGTAAAAATGAAAAAATGAGACACAGAAAAGATAGGTAACTTGCCCAATGTCACACAGCAATCAAATGCCAAAGACCAGAACCAGACCCTGGAAGGCTAAAGGAGAGATCCATGTGGTGAGTAGACAAGAAACTTGAGATTTACTAGAGTCTGCGTTACCGCAGGTCATCCTTGTGTTCCCAGGGTCAGGCATCTGCTAGTCAGCCAATGGTTACTTGCTGAAACAAAATGAGCTGAACTGAATGCATGAGCTGGGAAAAGGCGGGGAAAGAAGCATCCAGATCATCACAGTCAGAGGAAGAGCAGAAGCAGGAAGGACTCTGTCCTTGCCCCCAGGGCAAGTCCTGGACCATACCAGGGATGACATCTAGGGGCACAACATAGCTTTGTGGTGCTACAGAGGGGACGAGAGAGCAGCAGAAAGCTGGTGCACAGACCAGAGCGCCGCGGCTCTCACAGGTGAGAGAAGAGGGCATGCATGTGTCATAATGACGCCACGAACAACAGACGCCCTCTGCTCTGGGGAATCGCCTCTGCTCTGCGAATACAATGTGCTACTGTCATGACTAAAAGTGTACTTTGAAAATCGCTAAGTAGTGGCTAAAAATGGCTAAGTAATGCGGCCTGCACGGTTTCCCAGAAACTCTTGCCATGTTTAGAAAACCAAGAGAATAGCTGGGTAACACCCTGAGATTTGGCACTCCAGAAACACCAACAGCTGCAGCTCCCGAGCCCTCGTCTGACTTCTCCCAGTTCAGAGTGTCAGCACACCACACCGTGGAAGAGCTGAGAAAAATTCTCCCATCTTTTCAAGGGTATTCAACTCTTCCACTTCCTCACATGACCCTGCCTGATGCGGGCTGTTTTGATTTGACTGTTTTTTTTTTTTCTCCTCACCCTCCCACCTACTTCACAGAGCCCATTTTCCTTTTCATCTTGTGAAACAGAGGCCAACATTTTTTTTCAACCAAGAGAGTGGAACTGACCATCAGGATAAACTTTTCCCATCCAGTAAGTGTTCATCTGCTATTTTAACATCTTAGTCATATCGAATGGACTTCGGCAGCCAATGCCCTTGGGGCAATAAGCCATATTGATATAATTAGCCTCCATAGTCTTCCGTTCCTGGAAGAGCCTTTTCTTTATTATTCTTGAATATCAACAGCTCTTAATTTCCAAAGACATGGCATGTAATCAGACTCCCAAACCCCACAAGGAGGAGAAAATCTGGCCCCCACCCACTCACATATTCCCAGCGAAGGTCCCACAGCCTGCTCTCCACAGTCACACTGAGACTGAACTTCTCAATCAATTATACACTTGGTTGGAGCCAACCACATTTGTTTCTACCATATCATGTTTTTAGTAATTAGAAAGTAATTCTCTGAGGCAGAGAATACTTGAGGCTTGCCAAGAATGAACTCTGTTGATGACTTCTGAGAGCTATGAGTGATTTTGCTGTGACCTCTATTATAAAAAAAATCACTTCACTGACAAAGAGTCGGGCCATTCTTTCAGCTTGGATAGCCATTCTGCCTAGTATTCTCCTCAAGGAATTTCGCTTTGAAAACTGGAATTTTTCATAGTTTATAGTCAGATTCAAATTACCTAGAGATAGCTAAGTCTTTTCTGACCATTTTCTAAATTTCGAATGTTGCAATTAGTGAGGTAGGGTGAGCTCACTATTGCTCACCAGATGGTAGAACAGTTCATAAAAGAGGATAAAACAATAGCTTTTCCAGTCTGGAAAATGATCCTTTGTCAATTCCAGATATTCCATTAGGGCGAGCATATCATTTCTGTCAATGTACAGAGTGACCAGTGTTGGGTTCACACAGAACTATGCAATCAAGCAAAACCAGCCTTCGGTCGGTCTCTCCTCCTGTATTTCCCCGCCCCTCGCTTTTCTGGCATCTCTTCAATTTTCATTTTAAGATTATATGACCTTAAGGCCTTCTTCTGTATCTCAAAAAAAAAGAAGTACTTCCAGATGGTACACTGTTGGTGAGAATTCAGATTGGTACAGCCACAGCAGAAAAAAGTATGGAGGTTCCTCAAAAAACTAAAAATGGAACTGCTGTACGACCCAGTTATTTCACTCTGATTATATATTTGAAGAAACCCAAAACACTAATTTCAAAGAATATATGCACCCTTATGTTCACTGCAGCATTATTTAGACTGTCCAAGATACGAAAGCAACCCAAGTGCCCACCAACAGATGAGTGGATAAACAAGCTGTGATACATATATGCAATGGAATATTACTTGACCATAAAAAAATAAAATCTTAACATTTGCAACATCATGGATGGACCTAGAGGGTATTATGCTAAGTGAAATAATTCAGTCAAAGAAAGACAAATAACATATGATTTCACTTGCATGTGGAATCTAAAGAACAACATAAATAAACAAAACAGAAATAGATTCACAGATACAGAGAACAGGCTGAGAGTTGCCAGAGGGGAGGGAGGTTGGGGGCTGGCTGAAAAGGTGAAGGGATTAAGAACTATAAATTGATCATCACAAAAAAGTTCTGGGGACATAAAGTACAGCACAGGAAATATAGTCAATAATATTATAATAACTATGGTGCCGGGTGGGCACTGGCAATATCAGGGAGACCACTTTGTAAAGTATATGATGCTGTACAACTGAAAATAATACAAAATAATATTAAATGTAAACTATCACTGAAAAATAGTTAGAAAAACATATAGGAGAATGTTAAGGACTGACACTCAATGTTCGCAGAGAAGAAGACTTAACCTAATGCCACTTTCAAAGGTCAATGGATGCAATTATAGGCACCAGCCATTAGGGGGAACAGTTGTGGTTTTGTGTGGTAGGCCGTCCTGGTATCTGAAATCAGATGAGAACTTCCTGCAGCTTGGTGTCCTACTTTGCCAAAATGTAGAGCTGGCTCACTGTCACCTGAAGGACAGAGATGAAACTAACTGCTCTTCAGCAATGACCTGGAGCATCCCATTGTTGCTTGCAGTTAGGAATGGTTCTCCTCAACAATGATTTCTCTTAGGCTCTGGCAACTTTCAGGCTGGTAAGTCCTGACAGGTAATAGTTACTGGGTAGTATTTATAGATCCCTGAGGTAAAATAGTGAATAAGGGGTAGAAATGAAATTATTCTAAAATATGTGGGCAATACTTGAGAGATACTGAATTTATGGTTACACTGTCTTAAAATGTAATTATTTGTGTATTGATCTAATTTTTAGTTATAATGAACTCAAAATATATTACTGATATTATTAAATGAAGTGATATAGGATCATAATATCTAAGATGTATTGAGTACTTCTTATGGGCTAGGAACTATAAGTACTTCACATGTGTTAATTCATTTAATCCTCATGGAAATCTTAAGAAATAGATATTACTATTATCTCTAATCAACAAAGAAGAGAACTGAGACATGGAGAAATTAAGTAATTTGCCCAAGATCACAGGTAAAAATCTTAACCACATGAGACTGATTCCAGAGCCTGAGGGTCACAGGAGCTCCAAAGGTCACATTACTTGCTTTAAGAAGAATTACATTAGAAGCTTATAGAGAAATATAAAGAGTCAAGCTGGGTTGGAAAGCTAGTTTTTTGAATTCCCAAGCTATAATGTATTTTACTAGAGCAGTCCAGTGACAGTATCACTTTATAAAATGGGGTAAGAATGCGGATCAGTGGTGGATCTAAAATCACTTCAA
The DNA here is from genome assembly GCA_004027735.1 of Carollia perspicillata. Lineage (NCBI taxonomy): Eukaryota > Metazoa > Chordata > Mammalia > Chiroptera > Phyllostomidae > Carollia > Carollia perspicillata. Next base: position 45,494 of record PVKM010003184.1, read on the forward strand.
CACAGGCAGGGACGACAGAGGTTGACCACGAATGTGAGGACGTGGAGGACGTGCCCGGTCGCAGCCTGGGCTTCCAGGCTCACCTGCTTCTCTTACTGGGGCTTGGCTTCACTACCATGTCCCTTTTAAGCCTGTGACCCTGAAACTTGAAAGCTGCTCAGTTCTGCTTCCCCGGATTTCGATACCGACACAGCAATCTGACTTCGCTCATTTTCACTGACAATGACTACCCCACACATCCTCAACGGACCTTGACATTAAACTTCCACTCTTAAGTCCCCTTCCTTTATCTGGTGCTTGAGGGAAGGTATTATTGATTCTGGGCCAAATCTCACTATCACTGACTCAGACCTAAACCATTTCCTCTGGTATGTAATAATATTTAATGGATTCAAAACACTCAACATTAGAATTTCTTAAACCTGGTAATTCATTAGAATTATAGAGCTTTTAAAAAATATGAATTCTGAAGAAAGCATAACCTTGGAATAGGCAAATATTTCCAAATAGGAAAACAAGCATTAAATATCATGATAAAATAGGTAAGGTGGGCAACATAAAAATTAAGAGCTTTAGTTAATCAAAAATTACCTTTACAGAGTAAAAAAATAAATCGGAGTGGAAGAGATACCTTCAATGTACAAATAATAGAAGGAATCAAACAAATAAGAAGAGAGACAACTAATGGAAAAACAGGCAAAAACATTGATCAGGGTCTTTAAAAAGGAAGGATATTCAAATAATCGAAACTTTGAAAAGGTTCTCGACATTCATGAGAGAAACTCAAATCAAAACCATAATGAAATACCACTAACATCCACCAGGGTGACTAAAATTTAAAAAACTCATCTAGCCAACTACTGGCAAGGTTGTAGAACAATGGTCTTTACTGTCTGCGGGGAGCGTAAATTGGTAGAACCACTTTGGAAAGCTGGCAGTATCTGCTAAGGCTGAACTCGTGCACACCATCTGAACCAGAAATTCCACGCCAAGGTACAGACCCAACAGAAATGCATGCACATTTTCACCAAAGGCAGGCTCAGGAATGTTTGCAGTGCTATTATTCATGATAGACAAAAACTGAAACAAAAATGTCAACAACAGCAAAATGAATTAATAAAGTATGGCACACTTGTACAATAGGATACTATAAAGAAGTGAGACTAAACAAACTATTGCCACATAAAACAAGACTTACACCTCTCGCAAACACAATGTTGGGCAAAAGCAGCCATAGACTGCGTGAACCCATTTACACAAAGTTCACAAACCGGCGAGGCCAGCCTGTGGGGTTCGAAGTCAGGACTGTGATGACTTTGGGGAGGAGAATGCCTGAAATGGAGCAGGGGGAGAGCCAGTGATGTTCCAGGAGATGCTAGCTGTGTGAATATGTACGCTTTGTGACAATTATTGGGGCTATATCACAAAAGTCATTTTGTGAACTTTTCTGTGTGTTATACTTTAACAAAAAAAGTTTACTTTAAAAAGTGCACATTCCTGAGGAATATTTCTTCAGGCCTCATGAATGAGAAATTCCTGCGTTAGAGCCTGGGGAAGTTTATTATTAAAATGTCCCCAGTTATTTCAATAAACAGTTAGTTTTAGGAATGACTGAGATGAGTTCCTGGGAAAGCAAAACGTTAAATTAAAAATGCTACGGTTAGAAGGTTTATTTCACACAGAGCAATCTATTCTAGAAAACAAGCAGACCGTGGACGAGCACACTTCAGTCATAGAGAAGCCCTGGGGGGGCAGCTCGGTTGGTCGGAGCAGGCTTGGTCCCCAGTCAGGGCACATACAAGAAGCAACCAATCAATGCATACGTACACGGAATAACGAATTGATGTCTGTCTCTTTATTTCTCTTCCTATCTCTCTAGAATCAATAAATAAACATTTTTTAAAAAGAAAGAAAAGAAACGTGTCCCTCCCTGGGTGCACAGACAGAATATAGGTGACTTGAGTCCCCACTTTAGGCCACAGCAGCAGAGACAACAGCACAGCTGTGGAATGTCATCAGAGGGGCCTTAGCCCACATTCTTGTCCTGATGAATCATTCAATCAATAACGCAGGTAACCCTTGTGTGCTGAACTCAGACGCTGAAACCGTGCAGCAGACTGACCTGCTTCAGGGGAAACAAAATCCCTCCCTCACTAGTTCTGTGTGAAGGTAACTCAGTCATGGCTCCGGGAGGTCTCCCCATGCCAAGTGAGAAAGTTATGGGGTTTCCGGTAAAGAGAAGTTTGCATCCAGTTAGACTGCCGTGAATTTTGAACAGGCAAACAACTTTGTTATGCTCTCTGTTAGCATTGCTGCACTGTGTCATGCTGACAAAGAGCTGTGCAGAGGCTGAAAATCAACGGGTCTCAGTTCTTCTAGGTTAGGGGAAGAGAAAGGTCCATGAACACACTGGTCATTAAGATGTTATCTTCTTCAGAAAAAAAAATGACAAAATGACGATGAAATGTGCTTTATTGTTGGGCTGAATGGGATTCAATCCCAGCCCTGCTAATTACTACACTTGTCACCTCGGGATGCTCCAGATCTCCCACGTGCCACAACTTCTGGCTTCATAGAGCTCTGCACTGTCCTTAGGAAGGTGCAACTCTGGCACCAGCTTGGCGATGAAGAAAAGGATATACCTTAAATTAATGGCCATGGTATGGTGCCGTATTACCAAAAAGGAGACTGTATGAGTTAGGAAACTACGTGGTAGAAGTGAGGGTAACAATGCTTCCCTTCACGCCCAGCGACCCATAGGAGAAATGTGTGCTTTCCATCACCACGACTCCAGGCGTTGTGAGTCTGGAGGCCATGTTTCCTGGAGAAGGAACATTTCCACCAGGGAACACAAGAGTTTTATTAAATCTTAAGGCACGGCTGCCACTCAGTCGCTTTGGGCTTCTTGGTGGAAAGACCAGCAGGCAAGGATCTAGTAGGGGGAAATGAACCTGATCGTTAGGAGGAAGGAGGGCTCCTCTAGTTCAGCAGAGTCAGGGAAGAACACACAGGGCACTCAAATGATCCACAGGGCATCTCTTGGGTTGCCTCTGCCCCATTTTGACAGTAAATGGACAAAGACAACAGAATGACACAGTGGTCAGGCCTCACAGCTCCTAGGGGTGAGGTCTGGGTTACCCCACTACATAAGCTACCAGTGCCAAGCAAGGTGGAGAATCTAAAGTGGCCAGTAAGAAAGGTGACTTTCAGTGGCAGCCATGAGACCAGTCTTCCCCCTGAGAAAGAGACAGATGAGAATGAATCCTAGAGGTGTGTGAGACGGGCTATAGAAGTAGAAAGCAAGTGGGTGCAGATGACACAAGGGGTAGACTGCTGTAGATACGCAGGGGCCCCCCTTTATGTTTGAAGCACACGTTCCCCCCACTTGGTGGAAGTGTTGCCTGCTGATGGCTCACCACTTTGTCTTTTCAAGAACTGCCTTTCATCCAAGGCTGCTGCCTCACTCGAGGTTACCCTCATTCCCCAGGAATAGCCAGGATCGAATGATTATGTGGTGAAGGCTTACAAAGGCTTGGGCCCCCTTTGCTTCAATTCCAGGTGTCTCTGAAGATCTAATCATGCTGCTTCTGGGACTGACTGAAGCCTTTGTTGCAAGTGATTCATTGTTGAAAATTTCCTTCTGCCCAGTCCTGTCTCCCTCACTCCCATACCCATGCTTTCCCTGAATATCCTTCCCAACAAACCACCTACACTCAAACCTCTCTCTCTTTCTCAACATCTTTTTCCTGTCTTACTGCAATAATTTCCTACCTGTACTCTTGCTCCCCAAAGTTTTTTCTCCACTCAGAAACCAGAATGATCCTCAAATATAAGTCACTCCACTTCATGGTCTCTTACCCAAGGGACTTTGCAAGGCTCACAGGGGCCTACCTGGTCTAGCTCCAGCCTTCTCTCCAGCCTCACCACCTATGACTCTTCCCCATAGTCACCCACTTCCTGACCTCCCTGCTGACCTGCCCATGTCAAGCACTCTCTCAAGACAGGGCCTTCCCTCTCCCTCTGCCGGGAGGGCTCTTCTCCTGCCACACACATGGTGTGCAACCTCTCTTCGTGGAGATCCTTGGCCAAATGTCACCTTTCCAGAGGGGTCTTCTATGTCCACTGTAATTCATCCCTATCTGCCTTTTTTTCTCCATAGCCCTTACCACTAGCTGACATTCTATTACTGATTCATGATTTTTTTGGTGTTCTCTCTCATTTTACTATAATATCCATGAAGGCAAGGATCTTTCCTTTTCCTTCCACTGCTGTACTCCTAGCCCCTAGAACAGCGTCTGCTTTATTATAAGGCATTCAGCAAATAGTCATTGAATAAATGGATAAGTGAACAGTATATTGTGGGTGTACATATCTAAGTATACAGATTTTCCAAACAAAAGAGCAAAACAATCTGAAACATGCTGGCAATGACAAATTTGGACCAAATCACACTGTGGCCAACTGAAGGTGAAAATCTTTTAATGATACCTGCAGGCTAATGAAGAGTTCAAATGATTAGTTAAAACATGAAAGTCTTTTAGTGTGTCTGGTGCCTCGGCTTTGGGAAGAGAGGGATTGAATTTTGGCGCTTATTGTTGCTTGTTCTATGTTTGTTTTGTCTGTTTATCACAATGCCCATCATTTGCCGTGCACCCAGTGGTCAACAGGTAAGACGTGGGCCATTTTGTTCAATATCCAACTCCTCCAGCAATGAGGTAAAAGGCATTGAAAGAGCTCGGATTGGTGTTATACCACTCAGGATTCAATGTGAAACAACTGGAAATGGCTCCAGGTATTTAAGCAGAGAGATTCCACACGGAGCAACAGGTGCTTGCAACATCATCGGAAGGGCCGGAGGAGCGGAAGTCACTTTGATCTAAGGCAGCATTGCCAGGGCAATGCTGAGATCTGGAAAGAGCTGCTCCCACTGCTTCCACGGTGGTCAGTGCCATAACTTCCTGACACCCACAGATTGGCCACCTGGTCCTGGAATGTGGAGTCCAGCCTCCAAAACTGGTCTTCCTGTCCTAACCTTACCTGCTAGTCCCCACCTGCTAGTCCCCTGTCTTGGGCTGTCCCTATACCAACTGAGTCCATTTCATTGGATATATCATATCCAGAACTAGTCACACATGAGGCTGTGAATTGTCTTTGTAAGCCTTCCAGATATAAGTAGGTAAAAGAAAGGGTAGGAATGGACGTTGAGTGCAAAACTCATTATCCAGCAGGCATGCCAATAGTGAGAAACTATACATGGGACGTTCCTTTGCTCTACAAGAATAAAGTTAAATATTGAGGTGGTTTTTTTGGAAGACAAAAGAAAGTTCCATTAACATATAACAATAACTTTCATGTAATGAGTGTTTAAATTGTGCTTGGCACCATACAAAGCACTTAACATTTATAATCTCATTCACTCATCTCAGTGACTCTTTGAAGTCAGTACTAATATTTTTCTCATTTTATAGATTAGAAAACCAAGGCTTAGAAAGTTTCAGAGGTGTGCCAGGGATATACAGATAGTGGAAAATAGAGCTGGGATGTAAACACAAGGCCAAAGTTCTTAACCACTGGCAGCGTCACTCCCATCACCAGCTTACACCACCCACTCCATCGACCCAGAAAACTTCACCGTCTGCAGCCTCATTTCTCCTCTCCACTCTCTCTCTCCCCCTCCTCGCCCTTGTTTTGCACAAGCTCTGTTCACTCACTTTCTCACTTTTGATCTAACTTTAAATATGTAACTACTATATATTCATGTGTCTATATATTTATATATATAATCAGGGGGTGTAGTACTAAAACCCACACTAAAGCAATCCGTTTATTTCCAAAGCTATCCTCATAAGGAAAGTTTGAAATATCCTCTGGGAAAAGTCACGACTCTTTGGATGATAAAAGTGGGATGTTGGGGAAATATCGGTATCCCTAGTAGGAAAACTTAGAAGACATTTCAAAATTCTCTTAGTCATGCATCGGGGAGTCTTGAGAAAGACCAGTCTCTCTGGCTATTTTTGTTACTAAGAAAATTTAAACATTCCCATATTTGTTTTTTGGTTTCCTAGGTTATCTTTTCCAGAGGTCACTCTGGATTTTAATTAAGAGGATTACAGAAGCAGCACAATGACAAGCACATTCTATTTCTGATGAGAAATCCCTGGGTCATCTCAGAAAGCAAAATGGAAGGGCCTGGCATTGTTGTATCGAATGGTGTTTTGAATGTCTACTTAGCACAGGCTCTTCTGCACAATTATCTAATTTCTCTCTTATAAAAACCCTTTGCGAGTAGATTGTGTGGACTTTGTTGAATGAGTGGATCAAACCAAGGTTTAGTAACTTGTACATACTCATATTAATAGTAGGTGGTAGAGCCAGGATTTGAACCCAGGGTTTTTCATGCTGAAACAACTACAGCCCCAGTCTAGATCCTAGAGCTTCCCTTGTTATAATTCCTATTTCCTGTGATTAGTCTTCCAATTTAGAAATAGTCTTTAATGAATTATGTCTGTCTGAAACTTACTAAGAATAAAACAGAAAATCAACTATTGTGGTTGGATCGACGCTGGAAGTCTTGTTTCCCAAATGAGAAACACCTCTTTTAAGGGACAAACAGAACAAGAGTTGTATTAAACCTTAAGGTACAGCTGTCGCCCAGTCACTGCAGGTTCCTTGGCTAAGAGACCAGCAGTTAAGGAATGGAATGATCCCCCTGGTAGGGGTAAATAAACCTGAGAGTTAGCAGGACGTCAGGCTGCTTTGCCATAATGGAGGCATGGAAGTACACATGTGGCAAGGTACCTCTTCCTTTTCCTCTGCCCATTTTGCTAGTAAATGGACAAGGACAGAAGAAGGGCATGGTAATCAGGATCTTAACATTATTATTGCCTAAAAGAGAAACATTACACAACCGGGGGGTAATGAGCCACATCTAGAACAAACTGTGTCTGGGTACAAGAAAGGGCCACACAAGGGGACAGGTCACAGAGGACAATTCATAAGTAGTAACTTAAGGATCTTTTCTTCTGACTGTGGCTATCTTTAAAGGGTCGCTTTGGGAATCTGGCCATCAGCACAATCCTTGTTCATAGTCCTTCAATTTTGGGATAAGAAGCACCTGTCAAGACAGAATTATTTCTGGACATTCCTGGAGCTTATAACGCATGTCCCTTGTAATTTTCTTTCAAAATCAGCAGCAGTGAGACCCGATGTATAATAGGTCTGTGCTCCCACGCCCCTGACTTGGTCCACACTGTGTCACATTTTAGACTCAGTGACCTACTGAAGGAATTTGAAAAGCAGCTTGAGGATTTTATTTACTTATAAACAAGTAGTCTTCTCTTGACTGTTAAGGTGACAACCAAGGGTCAATGTGACACCAGACCCTCCATCAAATATCTTTTCTAGTGTGCCTCTCAGTAAGAGACCTTACATGTTTTAAACAAATGAATGGTGAATGAAGAAATGACAGCTCTCTCATGCAAGGCCAAGAATGCCATTTGTCAAGTCTCTGAGTTGAAAAACAACAAGGGGGAGGAACAGATTATTTCCAGGGGGCCACTATTAAATATTTTAATGTGTTAATTTATTCAATAATTTTTTCACTCCTTCATAGGCAATGATCATCTGCTATTTGCGAAGCATGGTCCTGTAGGCTAGAAATGAAATATAAACATGACATAGATGTACCCTTGAGAAATTGAAAATTGTGTGAAGGAATCATGGAATGTAATATTTATTAAGTTCAATAGCAGAAGAATGAATACCCAGCATCCATATTTCTGAGTAGGATGGGGGTGAGGGTTGAGGAAAGCCAGACAGAGAAGTGTTGCAGGTGGGCGGTACAGAACGAATAGGGGGTTGCTAGGCAAAGGTGAGCAGGAAGGGCCTTCTAAGAGCAGGCAAGCATGAAAGTTGTTGTTGGGAAGTAGCTCATGGTCTAACAGGATTAGAGCAGAGGGGTTGAGTATAGAGGACTGGCTGAAGGTGAAGAGAGAAAACTAGATGGTGTCACAGAATGAAGGGTCTTGGACAACAGTTTCAGTACATACTGTTTCTACTATGCAGACAATGGGGGTTCATTGGATGTTTTAAGCAGGACAGCAATTTGACAATGTGAGTTTTTGCCTCCTGTGCTCCTAACCTCTCATTGTTCTCTCCCTATCATACAAGCTACATTACTGCTTTACTACTTATATTCTTCCTACTGTAGTTTAATTGTGGGCACTGCCCAAAGTTGCCTACTTCTTCCTCTCTCCTTTCCTGATGAATAATTCCTGTCTCATAAACTCCACTGTCACCTCTCTGTTAATAACGCAATCTCTTATCACTTTTCTGCATCTTCCACTCATGTTTAGTCTCTTGTTCTCATAACATATAGGTCATCTCTATCGGAATGTGTGATGACTCTGTGATGTATGAACTTGGCTTGGATGAACATTCCTCAGACTTTCCTTTCCAGCATGTTTCTGATTAGAGTAGGCTTCAAGGAGAGTTGGCAGGCAGGAGAAAGGCAGTGGCCATTTTGTTGCGCACACACACACACGCACACATTCAATCAAACTAGAGTTTAGAATCTATACTATATAAAATCTGTGCTATACTAGAATTTAGTATAGATTCTGGAGCAGAATCTAGACTATACTAGAATCTAGATACTGCAGTGGGGAGACTTTACAAATGTAATTAAAGCCCCAAATCAGCTGATTTTGAGTTTATCAAAAAGGAGATTATCCTGAAGGTTAGGGGTGAAGGAGAGAGGCTCACTTAATCAGGTGGAAGCCTTTTAAAGGAGGTATAGGCCATGCCTCAGGGTCATAGCCACTGATCAGGCCTGCATGCTTTCCCTTGCCCTGGGCCTGCCTTCCTGGAAACTTCGAGGATTAGCCAGACCTCATGGGGTTCCTGCCTGCTTGTGATTTTCTTTTTCTGAATGCCTGCTCCATGGACTTCAGGCATAGAAATGTAAGCCAATTCCACACAATAAGTACGTATCATACATATATATATCGCCTATGTCTATATTATCCTTGCATGTATGTGTGTATATGCCTATATGTATATAAGTGAATATACATGTATATGAGGTAGATAGATATGGTTGTCTCTCTCCTATTGGTTCTGCTCCCCTGGTTGAATAGTTGAACACTAACTGATACACAATGCTCCATTCTTACTTTCAATTCAGTTATCCAGAATTAAACTCATTATATATTTTTCCTTCTCCATTTAACTCATGATACACATTTTTCTGGAATTTGAGAAACACGGCCAGTTTTCGTCACTTCTTTCTTCTCAGTGACAGGTTTCCTTTGGAGTCTCTATCTTCTATTCTAAACTGGGTTCTCCTGGTCTCAGGCTGAGATGACTTTCCTTCTCCCTTAGGTTTTTCCCAGTCTCAGTTTACACTGTCTTAGCGAAAATGACAGTCGTAATAGAGTAAGTACTTCCATGCAAGGCACACTGAAAAGTGGTTTTCACAAATTATCTCTTTAACACTCACTATAATTCTATAAAGTGGGTATAATTATTATCCTCATTTTACAGTTTGTAGCACTGAGGCACAGAAAGGTTAACTCCCCAGTTCATTCGTCTAGTAAGTGGGGCATCTGGGATTTGAATCTGGGCCGCTTGACTCGAGAGCCCACCACTCTCTCAACCCCCCATATGAATTTCACTCTAAACCAGCCTGCATTCCTGAATCATGGAGCTCACTTCCTCACCTGCTTATCTAATTTCCCTTCAAGGGATGCACTTCCTCCTTGCTTTCACCCAGCCAACTCTTGGACCAGATTCGAGGTCTGTCTTCCTCAAATAATACTCACCCACTCTTACAAGCCATATGCATTCGACTCTGTTCTCCATGTCTACTACACTGATTTGTGTGAACACCTCCTTTCTCCACTTAGACCTTCAAGGACCATGTTTAAATTTATTTTGCACAGTCCAGGAATCCCTCCACAAACACATATTTCATAAGTACAGTTTTGAAGGAAAAGTCAGACACACAAAAACATTGCTAGCTCTGGAATATTAACACCATATTTTTCAGGTAAATACCAGACGATTTGGGTCTCACTAATCCAAGCATTAGGGTGAATATTGAAAGTTTCTTGAAGATAAGGAAGATTTCACTCATTTAATTAAATTATCTAATCATGCATGTTCTATCTAATTTGTTGGAGGTGAAAATATAGAAGTTCCCGAGTGTGTCAGATTGATTAATGGAGGCCTTGCTAAGCAATTTCACGGTTCTTTGTCCTTAGAAAATCATTCTGATCCAAATGGGACCCTGCCAGATTTTATATTTTTCCACGGCCTATGTCATCTTTTTACATTTCTCTGTTTAGATGTATTTGGTCTGGGAAGAACTGAATACAGAGAAAAAGGAGTATCGTCTCCTCCAGAGAGAGTTGAGATAAATGTATTCCAACACCTTATATTTCTCCAGCAGATGGCACATTGAACAAGGCTGCAAATGTTAGTCGATTGAACATTAGTTATTATTTAGTTATTAGTTATTACATTAGTTGATTGAACATTAGTTATTATTAGTTAGTTATTTTCTTTCACTAGTTCTTTGTTCCTCTATAACATTATTTATTGAAATACCATATGTTCTTTATATATCATCTTTCTTTAAAGGACCATGTGTCTTAAGTTTTTTTAGCATCTGGCACAACCACCCGAAGTGGTTGTCAGGTGAATTTAAAAGGGAGAAAATTAACTGTTTCATTCCATTTCTTGTGAAAACATAATAATAACTGGCTTATGAGATCAGCATGTGGGAGTTTTTTTGTCTCTATTTATAATACCTAAGTTATAAGTATTCTCCTGAACTACTCAATGTGGAAAGTTCCTTTCATTTGGGCAATATAAAAGATATCCTTGTAAAACTGCCTTGTATCTTTTTGCCCCCTTTATTGAATTTATTGGAATAACATTGATTAACAAAATTATACAGGTTTCAGGTGCACAGTTCCACAACACATCATCTGTACACTGTGTTGTGTGTTCACCACCCCGAGTCAAGTCTCCTTCCGTCACCATTTATGTCCCCATACCCTCCTCCACCTCCGCCTGTCCCCAGCAATACTATTGCCTGCATCCATGAGTTTTTTTCTCTTTTTCTCAATCCCTCCACCCCTAACCCCACCCCCACCCAACAGCTGTCGGCCTGCTCTCCATCTATGGGTTTGTCTCTGTTTTACTTGATAGTTCATTTTGCTCATTAGTCCACATTTTATATCTTGACTCTGATGCTGGATTTTCAAACCTACACATGTGATACAATCACATAGGACTAAATATTAATATATACACAAATGAGTATAAGCAAAATTGTGGAAATCTGAATTATCTTAATAAGACCAAAATGTTGTGTCAATGTCAGTATCCTGGCTGATACTTAACTACAGTTTTGCTGAGGCAACATTTGTAAGATGTTACCATTGGGGAACATCAAGTAAAGGATACATGGGAATTTTCTGTATTGTCTCTTACAATTGCATATGAATCTACAATTATCTCAAAATGAAAACTTCTTAAAAATGATCAATTTCCTTACCAGTTGTTTCATAAGGTCTCGAGGTTAGTGCAATTGTCACTAGCAGAATCGATCGGTGACATGTGAACTCTCCAGGACGTGTTTTGGACACACAACTTGAACACACGGCCCAAACCCAAAGTGGTGCAGAGGGAAAGCCGCGACCCAGTGACCGCTGGCTAGAGTGTCTCCTCTTGGAGCCGCTCCCCACTGTGTCTTTCCCACATGTGCCTGAAGTTGCAGTGCGGCACGCCTTGAGGAGAGTGGGGCAGCAGGACGTTTCAATCTGATCGTGTATTTGTTCTCTGTAAGGCTTTAGGGATGTCACTAAAGTTTTCCTTTTGTCAATTTGCCTTTCGTCAATGAATAAAAAATACGTTTCCAGATCAGATGTTAAAATTCCAGGAGAATGTCTGAAATATAGGGTGGTGTCCATTCCATTTCACTGGGTAGTAATAATAATAATATAATACTAGAAGTAGTCGTTTGTGCTTTCGATATTGTTACTGTACCAAGAGCTTTCCACACTGTCTGGAACTGAGAAGTTTGTGGAGCCAGAACCTGGCCAAAACATTTGTTATTCAAAGAAACCATTTTCCTGTGAATTGTCTCCATTAGCATGGGAAAGCTCTAGGACATGGGGATGATCGCAGAAACCCCAGGGGGAAAAGTCCGGACTGAAAAGACAGCTGCTCTGCTCTCCCACTGGTGACAGAGGCACAGCTCCCAGAATGCCAGTCATCCACTGTGAGTCACCAAGTGCACACAGGGTGATAATGGGGTGAGTAGCAGAAAAACAGCCCCTTCTGAGACAGTCCCGGGAGCCTTCTCAGGGAAGGGGAACCACCACGGAGGACTGGCCTTTTTCTACAGAAATGGGAAGCCTTGCTGACATGCCTTTCTCCCTCTCTGGCCTAGTTGGTTCCTATCAAATCAAAGATCCTTTCCCCTGAATGTGGGCTGACTTGACAACGGGCTGGATCCCACTTGCAGTATTTGTGGGGACTCTAGAAAGATACTAACTTTTCCGATGGTGGTCCATATAAGGTAATGGCATCCAGCCTTAAAGGGTGTGGTTAAGGGGCAGATGCAGGGCCCCCTTGACTGGACACTGGTCATCATTAATCATGAATTAAGCCTTCATCCCCTAATGATGAGGCCCTTTTCTATATATAGATTACTTAACCAGAAGGGCAGTTATCCCCTGGGGAAGGGGAGCTGCATGTACAACATTGAGTTTTCCAGTTACTAAGCTTTAGAACAAGCAATTTATTTTATATGATGCAATTTCATAAAATTCCATTTCTTATGAAAATATATACATATACTATATATATCAAGATATATATGTACATCTATCTATCTATGCATATCCATGTGTTTTAATTCTATTTTTTCATTCCCACTGCATTGCTGACTTTTTCCCTCTTCTTTCTCATTAATTCAATGACGCACCCTACTGGCTTTTTTTCCTCTCTCTCTGCCTTTCTGTATCACGCACACAAGTGTTTGGTTCCCAGGCATCCCCCAGCTTACATATTTCTTCATCTGAACTTCTTATTAAAAAATGTCACGATACATTTTTCAGTTATATTTCTTGGTACATATTCTCTCACTCAACATTCTCTCTCTTTCTCTCTCTCTCACACATACACACACGCACACTCATGTGAACTCATCATATCCCAAGTAAGTCTTGGTTCCTTGGGCTGGCATTTAGTCTTCAGCTAGTGTTATAACAGGGTGCAGCCAAGAGGGGGGCCCCAAAAAGGGATTTGAAATGGGGTCCAGAACTCAAAGTGTCCAGGAAATATTAGAAAGATAAATAGCATGTGCTCACCCCTCCCCCCACCGTTCCCACACAGGTGGAGTTGAGGGAAGGGACAAATGGAGCAAAGCCATTGAGAGCTCTTTTGCATAGGAACAGCTTTACAGCTAACTTCTGGCATGGCCATTTAACATATCTATAACCTTTAACTGGTTGTGTAAGTATGCTAAATAGCTGTGGCCATGCTTTGAGCCAGGATGATGGGAATGACTTCCACCCAAGATGTAACTGGGGGGCAGGTTCCCCAGGTTACAGTGCCTGCGTGAGAGCTTGGAGAAGATTGGCTCCGTGCCATGGGGCCACGCCTGCCCAGACTCACAATGGCAGCCCAGTAAAGCTGGAATAATACAGGAATGCTGGCAGGTGTAACTGATTGTAGGAGGAGTTGGAAATGGGGGTACAGAGGAGGATGGGTGTGGGGATTTAAACCCAGAAGTGGCAGCCATTAAAGAGAGAGCCACGCACAGCTTTGGTAGGAGAGGATCA